>CANXYI012136385.1:0-12813 GCA_948208565.1 Hura crepitans | reverse complement strand
TTCTATACACTGAACTGAATAACGGACCCGCACAATACATAACAGTATCTGAAATCTGTATATAAAAACCCGTCTCAATTAAAACTTTTTATTACTTAAGACATTTTAAAATTCAAGAAGATGTCAAAATATGAAAATAGTTTTGGCATGCATTATGATGTAACTAGTTAGGTCATCGTGTCGAAATTCTTACAGCATAACAGCTATACTAAGACCTTTCCTAAATACTACTTGCTATAAAAACACTTTTATAATCATGGTAAAACAATTCCTCAATCACCTAGGTCCTCTTGACTCTCTAAACTCATCAAAATGACATATCACATTAAACAGAGCCTCAGGCTCATCAAAACATTATATAAAAACATAGTGGGGCCTCAGTCACCCTCAGCAGCACTCATCACATGCAGAAGTAATAAAAATCATAAAAGTTATGAAATTTAATTTAAAACATTTTATTAAAGGTTCATAAAATCATATAACACTTAAAGTTACAAAATCCAGCTAGTTTACACAAATTAGGCCCAATCCCTCTATTGGATCACAAGAGTACTATAAATGCTATTACATCATTATACATTTATAAAAGAAACAAAATAAACCTACAGGATAATTCTTCATATCTGTTGTGGTGTAGAGGCTTTGACTCTAATCTATACTTTTCTTCAACCTATGCATCGCAAAAACACGCAATGCGCTAAGCATAAGGTTTAGTAGTGTAATCACTTTATGATGCATACTTATATTTAATCAGACATGCATTAAACATACATTAGCAATAGACATTATGATAAAATAACTTACATGTCATGCAACATGAATTAATCACATGATAAAACATGTACATGTTCCTATATAGTGTAGAGTAAGCATCAAGCTTAAGGATATGATCATCACACATATCTTTAACATAACTCATCATTATCACATAGTCAACATAACAATCCATATGATATAAGTCACATATGAATTTTATTATGTACATATAACCTATAAGCACATAAAATATATCCACAAGTCATACTTTAAATACATACCAGGAAAACAAGATCATATGTCAAGTTATATTACTTCATCATTAACCATGATAGTTATTAGTTTAATTAATAGCCATACTATCAAGACAACTATCCAAGGCTAGATAGCAGATACATAGTATCATGCTTGAAGGCTCACAATATCGTGTCTAAAGGCTCAAATATTATGCCTAAAGGCTTACAATATCCTGCTTAAAGGCTTACCATTTCATACCCAAAGGCTCACAGAATCATGCCTGAAGGCTAATGCTCATTAGCATAATAAAGTGACCTGTAGGTCTCATACCCAAAGGTATGCTAGCATCTACTAATATCCTAGTTGATCATTTAACTTATCCAAATTGGTTTGTTTAGTGGTATAGGCATAACTAAACTGATCATGTTCTACCATTTTAGTTATTATTAACAAAGGTAGCAATTATTGCTTATTTTAACATATGCATCATGGGTTCATACTTATTACTATGTAAATATATCACATAGTCCAATAGCATAGAGCTAGGCTTATAACTCACATTCATGTCGTATACCATGAGAATGAGTTATGTAGCTAACTTAGACTTATACACACCATCATACACATTATCATCACATTCATGCCATACTCAAGTATAATCGACCATTACTCACTCAAGTGCATAGCTCGGGTTTTAAGGATGGATTGTTCTAACATATGGCCACATTTTAGGTAATACTGCTTATCAAAACTCTCTTTGGCATTACACAGCTTAACTACATCACAAGGCTAAGGCACATGTTATATCATATCTCACACTTTATAAGCATGCATTTAGAGCATAAAACCTATCTATGCACTCAATTTCTCAATATAACATGATTTAGACACTTAACATATCATACATGAATTATATGACTACCAAGAATCACATATGAGCACGACACTTATAAGTTACATCTAATCACCATTTATAGCATTCCTATATATATTACAATGCATATATCATGTAGGTTGGTCATTTATCCATCTCATTTACAAATATGGTCACATCACGCCCAAAATGGCATTTATTGATATTATGTGTATATATAATGTCTATCATGTGCACGTAGCATTTCATATTTCTAAGTGGCATTTGACCACCTTTAAAGTCACATGCATGCACATGAATCTCTACATAAAATTAGTTATGCTATTAGCATTTCATAAACCATGTATGTACTCATGATGCCTTACATATAGCATAAATACACATATACGCACATACACCTTCTCAAGGCCATTTAGCCTCCACATATGAACACACATAGCATGCATTAACTCATACTTGACATACATTACACAATTTAACATCCTAACCATTTTTATAGCATCAAATCCTATCAATTGCATTAAAGGCAAATATTACATATTATGTCAAATTTGCACATAATAATTTATTCATGCATTTTAAACATATCAATATGATTACAAATACTTAATGATGTTGTGTGGTACACCCGAAGTTATCTCATGCCTTTCTTTTGCCCCAAGAATCATGGATTGATGTTTCACCTATGAGTTCAGATAGTTAAGATTTAGCAAAAATCATATAAAATCACACAGGCTTTAAAAAATCTAGATAAGGATATTAAATAACTCTTAGGCATGTAAGGAACATGAGAAAAATGTTAGAACCC
Organism: Hura crepitans; assembly: GCA_948208565.1. Lineage (NCBI taxonomy): Eukaryota > Viridiplantae > Streptophyta > Magnoliopsida > Malpighiales > Euphorbiaceae > Hura > Hura crepitans. The sequence goes on along the minus strand of CANXYI012136385.1, from coordinate 10,138 downwards.
AAAAATTATTACCCGAATGAAAAATGGTTACTATTCACCTTAGGTTTCTCTACACAATTTCTCCCAAATCTCTTCACCAAATTGGCTGATTTTGGTGTCTATTGAAAGCTCTCGACACGAGCTTTCCATCTATTACAATCTCTAGATATGGTTAATGTCAAATGAAGAAGAGAAAGAGAGGAGAGGGGGCATGTATGTGGTGTCGGCATTGAAAGGAGAAAAAGAAAAGAAAAAGGAAAAAAGGAAAAGAAATGAGAAAGAAAAGAATTTATTTGGTATTTATAGTTTTTTAGATAATTATTTTTTTCTTCCTTTCGAGTTTATTTCCACCCCTCTTAGGAATCTGAATTAAATAATTAACAGCTCTAAAAATTAGATAAATAAATGTTCCATATATCACTAAAATATCTGGTTCGAAAAATGAAGGGAACCAAGAAACTCAACATAATTACTCAATTAAAAATTAAAAAGAATTGCTTCTCAATATCTAAAAATTACAATTCCAATGCTAATAAACTTGTCAAAATATTTAACTATCAGGTTGTATAATTTTTGAATTATTTTGAGCAACTTTTTATTTATTTTATAGTTCAATTTTGCCTATGACACTATTCACAAGACATTGCTGCAAAATCTTGTTTATTATTTTTAGCCATCCAAACGACTTCAAATTGACTTCAAACTTTACCCAAAATTCTCTCATAATTAATACTCCTTGATGGACTACTTAGTGTGACTCGAATTTTGAGAAACATTATTCATCCTGAGAAGTACTATTCATGAGAGTCAAGATTTTTAAGTTATACAGCTTGAGAATCCTGATTTCGTGAATAGTACTTCTTAAGGCATGGATAGTGTCTTTCAAGTAATTGGGACACATTGGGGTGATCAAGAGAGAGTAGTAGTCATAGAACTAAGATGGATAAAATAAAGATATAAATGAAGTAATTAGCACTAGCCATTAAACCAAAAAAAAATTTCACGTCGAGAAAAAGTGAAAAGTGACTTAAGTTTACATCAAGTTGTAAAATGGTAGAGATGTGCCTGGACTGACCCAAAAATTGCATAACCTGGTGGTAAAAATTTCAAAGAGTCTAATGGTGGTGAAATCAAAAATTTTTTAGGTTGATTGATATTTTATCTAAATTTCTTAAAAACACGAGTGACTAGTTAATCAAGTTTTCTTTGGCATTTACCCTTGAGATTTTAGAGGTCCTTGAATTAAGAATTTCTATAATTTTTGGCACTATTAATTTTTGAGACCTTGAATAATTAATTCATATTTTTGAAATTTAAAACACAAATAGGATTAATCTTGATCGTTAGATCACCATATGGCACAATTTGGGTCGTCCAAGCTCTTAATACAAAAGGTGTGGCATGTGTGGTGTATGCACACGTATGAGAATTGTCCTTCTCCTCCCTCCCCCTCACTTGGCTGATGGTATTGCTACCATTTCCCTTTTCTTTTTTTTCTTTATTTCATCCCTAAATCTGAGCCAATTTTATAAGTTGAGCCCCGATCTTGCCTCCATAAAGCATGGTTCTAGTGAGAAAAAGCTAGGCAAAAGCCTAATTTGAGAGGTTTCAACACTTGTTGAATGACAATTTTTATGAGTAAATGATTTTCTTCAATCTTTCATATTTGTATTGGGTAGTATTTAAGGTGTAAATAATGGATATATGGTTAGATTTCAATTTAGATGTATGTAGAATTTTCTATGAATTTTCTAAGTCCAATACCTGATATGTTTGTAGATAAATAGTGAGAATTATTGGATGAAAGGAAAGACAAGGCTAGAGAGGTGTAATTAGAGTGCATTAGAGTCCACTATAAGTGAATTTGATGAAAATTGTGTTGTGGGTTGCTTGTTTGTACATTTCAAGTATGTGTGTATGTGTATTGAAATGTTGTAATGTGTGTGTATGTGTGTGGTAGTTGTATGTATGAGATAAGTGAATGAGTATGAACATGAATACATAAAGAAAGAGTCAAAAAATAATGTGCATATTTGTGAATATGGAATGGTTAAATGGTATGACCATGGTGTACATGTGTGTTTATGTTCATGTGATATGCAAATGAAGTGATTAATTGGGGTAAACATGATCGGTATGAAAAATGGGGATAAATTAAGGTGTGTGTATTTAGGTATAAAGGCTACATAACGGACATTGAGATTACATAATGTGTGCACATGAACTAAAGTGGGATCTAATACATAAGTCGGCCTAAATGGGTATAGTAGTTGTTAGTGGGGTAGAGAAATATAGATGACTGAGATATATGTGCAATGTGGTGATATGGTTATATAATGAGATAAGGAAACAATGTTATGAATATTTGACATAATCATATGTGATGAGGCATGAAATTATAATGATGTGCAAGACCTATCATTATGAGGCAATGTATGAAAAATGGTAATGCAAAGAATAGTGAAAATGAGATATTAGATAGTTACACTTTAAGATGCTATGAATAATGGCTTAATCAACATGTGCATATGTAAATTTATGTGTCGTAACATGAACAGTAAATTATGGAAGAGAAATGAGATAATGATTAAATTAAGTATATAATGAATGATAATTAGGACTTGCCTATATTAGCTAGACCACCTACTGGATAGGTTAACCGGTCAACTAGGGAGTTTGCAACTGCTAGTGGCTTTGGTCTTTGAGGATTATTAACTAATTGTATTGTATGATATGTGTAGCTATTGATGTTCTAGATGTGAACCCTGCACACTTTGGATATTGAGAGGTTTATTAGGTCTGATCCCTTTTATCCACTTATCTCTTGATATTGAGAGGTCCATTTGGGTTAATCCTTACTATCCATATGTTTTGGGATATTAGTGTAGCACCTTAATACCTAACCAATAACCGATTCTGATATAGGATGCCATAAGCAATATCTCTCACCCGATTCAATTGCTGGATTTGAATGAAAGACACCACACTAAGTTATTTAACTTACCATTATTATTTAAAACACCTATCTATAATAATATAATCTAAGGCCTACTATTTATCTTATACATGAGTGCTAATCTAATAACTTTACTCACCTATGTAAATGTGTTGCTAAATTCATATTCAATAAGGTGCGCTACTTTACTTGAGGCTACAACTTATTGTCATATCTACTACCTGCACATTGGTAAAAGCTAGTGTACTAAGTAATAAAGCTTAGTGGTGTATTCAATGAAATATATGTATAACATGCAAGTAGACAAGCATACATTATAAACATGATAATGTTAACAATTTTAACATTTTTATGCCATAACATGTAAAGACTCATAAGTTATCAAGTTTGATATATACTCAGAAGTTCAAACATATATTCACATAGCATAAATAAAATTTTTCCTACTCTAATTAACAATATAAATCGAGTTCATAGTTCTCTTAGTAATTGGTATCTTATATTCAGTCAACTTACTTTAGTTAATAATATTCTTATTTGAATAAATATCATTTTCTCTTTACATCTGTATTACATTCACATACTGACATATTACAATATGGTCATTTCTTACATTAATTTACCTCACACTATGAAAATAATATGTTATTTATACAACTTTGTAGTTTAATTCTTTTGCTTTTAACACTTCTTACATAATCATTTTAATTTATCACATTGATTTCCTTTAATGTATTACTCTTGTCACCATAATTCTAATCACTTGTTTGAGATTATATAACTTTTATTTTGTATACGAGTTAGTCACATAATGTTCTTTGGTCAATCATTAAAACATTTCTTATACTAGCATATTACAGTATAATCATGTGAGTATGCAAACTCTGTTGCATGTAATTTTGTTATTTCTTGACAAGTCTTATTATTTATTAACTAGTGTATCTTATAATATAATTAAATTCACCCGGTTACAATATTATACTTTTAAATTATGCTAAGTATGTTATAAGTTCATCATAATCATTATTATTCACATTCATTTTTTGATATTTTATCTCAGGCCCATACTAAATAGAATACACTTAAAGGCACTAGATAAAAAGGGAAATCTAGCCTGTATAGTAGTCCACATTTTAGACCTCGACAGTTGCACCCACCTAGTGTAGTGGCCCACACTTCAAACCTCAACTCCTGCACCAGCATAGTGTAATGGCCTATCACAAGACCTCAATAGTTGCACCTATCCTACATATTGCAGTGGCCCACAATTGGACCTCAGCTATTATACTAGCATAGTGTAGTGGCCTATCTCAATGCCTCAATAACTATACCCACCTAGTGCAGTGGTCCCATAATGAAATCGCCATAGCTGCACCCCTATAGTGTAGTGGCAAACATCATGACCTCAGCGGCTACGCCCGTCATCATAATCATTAAAGTAATAGCTTGAAAGGCACAAAGTCTCTAACAACTGTTAATCTAGTTGACCGGTCAACCCATCTAGTGGGTGTCTAACTAATATAAGCCAAATCTTATTTACCAATTACCTTACATAGTTATAGGTCATTTCTATTGTTATGACACAATTTATGTATTATAGTAATGGGCACTTGTGCAGTTATACTTCTTCCCCAATTACTGGTCACTTTATGAGTAAAACACTATTCATTTTATCAACTTCATAATTTCCATTCTAAAGTCATCCTTATGAAATTGTCTATTCCACTCATATTAATAGTTTTGCATGGTTGTTATTGTCATTTCCATATTTTTATGTCATCATTATTATCAAATTTAATTGCTTTCTCACATCTAAAAACATTCATGTGCATTCACCTGTAACATGCCATACTTTCATATTAAAAAACGATCATTTCCATATAATGTGCACTCTTAATTCACATAACTACCTTTTAACATACACAATATAATGCCCGTAAGTCAGGGTTTTATGAATAATACCTTTTGGGCCCGAGGGATATTCCTTGAGGTGCAGGGCATCGCCACGAGGATAACAAGGGACGTATTAATCATAAAACTTTTGATGGGCCTGAAAGTGGGTAAAATGAATGAATTTAAAAATTTAGCAAAACCAATAAATCATTTTGGGTTAAGAACTAGTGTATGAGGAGATAAAATGAGTTTGTGCAGGGACATCCCCAGGATGTGCTTGGACAGACTCAAAAATACCATAACCTAAACCTTAAAAATTCCATTGAGTATGATGGAGAAGGAATTTTAACTTTCTGAGGTTGTTTGATATTTTTTTCTGAATATTTTATTCTGGCAAGTGAATAGTGTCAACAAGTTAACTATGGAATTTTGATATGAAATTTTACATGCGTCTTAGTGACATTAGTCGAGGATTTTTAAAACTAGAATGGGAATTTTTAGAGGTCTAAAGATTTTTCTACAAATTTCTAAAGCTTAAAATGGCATAGGGTGTGTATTAGTTATTAGATCACCACGTGTCGTAATCAAGGCCATCCATCTACAAATATATAAGAGGTTACACATGTGCATGGCTCACATGTGCAAAAAAAGTCATCTTCCACCTTAGAAACCTAAAAACCTGACTCCATTTCTCTCTCCTCCACCATTCATTTCTTCATTTTTCTCTCTCCTCTCTCCTTTAAAATCCATAAAATTTTTATAGATCCTTACCTCTACAGTTTCTAGATTCTAAATCTTATAATAGAATTGAGAAAAAGAGCTTAGATTGGGAGATTTTCTCACTTAAGTGAATGGTAACTTTTTCTTCAGTAAGTGCCTTTAACCTATTTTTTATTTTTGGTATAGGTGGATTAAGGTAATCTATGGCTAACCATGGTTTTAGATTTCAATTTAGAGCTATAGAGAATTTTTGAGAATTTTTCTAAGAAGAAATTATGTATGTTTAGGTGCTAAGGATACCATTGAGGGAGAGCAAGCTTACAAGCCTCTAAGTGGTATAGAAAATAGTGTTTTCACACCCTAGGTATGTGGAATAGACTAAAATCTAGTTTGTCTATGAATTTGACATGAATGTGTGCATTTATGTTGTATGGAATTATGAATTCATGAGATTAGATGTAATGATAATGTAAAATGATGTTATAGTAATGTTAATGGACTTAAAATAATAGGTTTGGCAAGATAAGTTAGAAAGAAATCATGTGTATGTGAATGTGTGCGCTTTGGCCGAATGGTGTGTGTAATGTGAGGTAGGATGTGTGAACATGTGTATGGCATATTAAGTGAGAGAATAACATGAAAATGCAGTGTAGAAATCATAATTGGAAATAGGTAATAATGGTAAGATGTTTGGCATGAAAATGTGGTGAAATGATGGCTTAATTGGACATGTGTATTATGACATGGTAATGGCTTATAAAATGGCATGGATATGTACCTTATGGTATGAATATGGCTTATGTATGGATATGTGAAGAAATTAAGGAAATTGGGATTACTATGGATTGATTTATGAAAGGCATGAAATATGGAATTGACTAAATGAATAGTGTTAGTTTCGTAAAATAACCACATGAATAGTAACTTTACGAATTTAGGCAAAATGTGCCACTTTATGTGTAATTTGGCATGGTGTATGACCTAGTGATATAATAGACTTGGGAATTGATAAAATTAAGAATAATAGTCAGATAGTAATTTGGCCATTAGTTAGACACCCACTAGATGGATTGACCAGTCAACTAGGGAGTTAGTAACTACTAGGCAATTTGGCCTTTTTGAGCCACTATTGTTTGTTAGATATGGCAAGTGTAGCTATTGAGGTTCTAAGACAAACCCTACACACTTGGGTATTGGGAGGTCCACTTGGACTAATCCCTACTGCCTATTTGATGTCTGTAGATATTAGAAGGTCCCATAGAGTTAATCCCTGCTATCCACCTATAGTGTTATTAAGGTGGCTCGAGGTATTAGGAGGTCCCACAGTGCTGATCCTTGCTATCCCATTTGCAGATACTGGAAAGACTATGGACTGATCCCTGCTATTCTATATGTAGACATTGGGAGGTCTATGGACTGATCCCTGCTATCGGGCAAGGTAGGTATAGCTATCGAGGTCCAAAATATGGACCACTACATAGGATGGTTCCTACTATTTAGTGTTTTAAAGTGTTGTCTATCTATCATAGGCCTAAATCATAATAAATTGGACTGAAAAGTAAATAAAAGGACATAAATTTAATAAAACAACTGAGTGTAACTGGCTAGGGCAAATGGCATTTAAAGTTATATCTTGCTTGTTTCATATAGGTGTGTTGCATGTTTATGGCATATTATATTTGGTCTATTCCACCATTGAGTTTGTACTCAGCGTGTTGGTGTTCCGATGTATAAGTTGTAGATTGAGGGACGATAAGCTTTAGATAGTGTTAATGTGGCTACTTTTGAGTCCTCAGGGTATACTTTTCATTTCTTTTGGTTATTGTGGATATACACTCATGTATAGTAGGTTAGTGTGGTTTATGGGATGTATATTAAAACTAGAGATAATAACCTTGTATGTCTGTAAAATTTTGGTTGTTAATATTAATATACATGTTTATCTCTATGTGTTGGTGGGTCTGAGACCCTGTATGCTGTGATGTGTGTGGTTAGGATTTGGAGGACCAGAAAGGTCCAAAAATGAGGTGTGACGGGTAAATGGCTTTAGAAGTGTTTTTCTTGCAGGTTAAATTTAGGTTTTCCCTAGGATAGCCATTATGCTGCCTGATTGTTTGTAATTGTCTGGTAGTCCTAATCAGATGGTTTAACAGTCTAAAATAGGCAATAATAAGAAGATAAGTAGACAAAAATAATGAATAGGTAGTTTAAGTCAAAGTTGGTCAAAGTTGGATAAGTGTTAAATGAAAGGTCCCTACGGAAATCCAAGAATGGGTGACCTCATAGGAAATAGCACGCTTTGCTTATTTCCTTCAGGATTAGGCAGGGGGTGTTACATTTAGTGGTATCAGAGTGGGTTTAGCATTCCTAGGTGTCCTGTACATGAGTGCATGAGTTTAAGGTTTTGTTTTGGGTCAAGCCACACTGTCTGAAGCTGATGATTGTTTTTAGGTACAGTTTGACACGATGAGTGAGTAGACCCCACCTGAGTGAGGGAAAGAGGTGGCTAGTCATGCCCCGACTACATTATATGGACTAGAGGTGAGTGTGGCCACCCCAAAGCCTAGTGATGTTACTCACCGACTGCAACCTCAACCTCCAACCTCAGACTCAACCTTCTTTAGCCTTGTTGTAGTAGATAGTGGATTTGTTGAGGCATACTACAGCAATCCACCACCACCACTAACTCTAGTACCTATTGCACCTCCTCTACCTCCACCAACTCCCCTTGCACTGTAGAAGAATTATTTCAAGAGGGTGAAGAAGATGAGAGCCATAGATTTCCTAGGTGTAAGGGAGGATGATGCAGCGAGATCAGAGCATTAGGTGGAGTGGACCACTAGGATATTAGAGCAGTTGAAGTGCTCTAAGGAAGTGTGCTTGAAGTGTTCCACTTTTTTACTATAGGAGAAGGCCTTCCATTGTTGGGATACATTAAGGAAGAGGAAGGCACCAGCTGAGTTGACTTAGGAGTTCTTTCTAAAGGAATTGCAGAAGAGGTATATTCCTGACTCTTATAAGGATAAGAAGAGGTAGGAGTTCTCTAACCTAAAGAAAGGGAGGACATTAGTCTCTAAGTACGAGAAGGATTTTGCTTGTCTGAATAGATATGCAGTAGAGTTTTTCCCCACTGACGAGGAGAAAAGTAAGAGGTTTGAGAAGGGCCTCAATATGGAGCTGAGGATACAGATCTCGACTCTAAAGATCAGAGATTTCTCTAAGTTAGTAGCAGCAACTTGTGATATGGAAGAGATGCTATAAGAGAAGAGGGAGCTATTTCAAAGCAAAAGGCCATTTACTATAAGTTAGACCAGTTTAGCTCTAAGTGGGAGCAAGAGACAAAGGGACTTATAGCCTAGCTAGTAGTCCTAGAGGTAGATAGGTCAACAGTCACAGAGACAGGCCCTATCATAAAGGACTAGTCATGGTTTCCCTCCAAGACCTTGACCACCTCTATCATAATAGGCTTCGAGTGCACCAGTGTCCACTACCAAGAGTGCACCTCTAACTTGTGGGAGTTGCTAGAGGAGGCACTGGGGCCAGTGTTGCCAGTTTAGGTGAGGCAAGTGCTTCGTATGTAGGGCCTAAGACCATTATCAGAGGGAATGCTCTTAGAGTTTGGCAGAGGCTGTTTAGATGCAGGCATCAGTAATAGCCTCAACTGGTAGACCCCTGAGATAGTCGAGGCAAGATTAACTGAGCACTAGCCAGAGGGGTAGATCAAAGGTTAGAGTTCTAGCATGATAGTATGCCATATGTGCTCGAGAGGAAGCTAAGGCTTCAGACATCATTACTAGTACTTTTCCTTTATTTGATGTTTTAGTACTAGCTTTGATAGATCCTAAATTGACACATTCATATATATGCACCACATAAGCACGAGATAAAGGGCTTAAACTAAAATCCATCGATTTTGACATTCAAGGGAGCAACCTGATAGGTCAGAGTGTGATAGTGAACAAAGTCTATAGACATTGTCCTCTGATGATTCATGATTAGACCTTTCCAGTAAATCTGATAGAGCTTCCCTTTCATAAGTTTGATATCATACTTGGTATGGACTGGCTATCAGACCAGAGAGTAGTAATTGATTGTGAAAAGAAAAGGTTGAGTCTACAGACCACAGATAGGTAAGAGGTGACTGTTGTGGGTAATAAAGACTCTCTGTACAATGTTATTTGAGCTATAATAGCCAGAAGACTCATTTGGAAGGGATGCAAAGCCTTCTTAGCTTCAGTGATAGATACGAGTGTTCTAACCCCTAGCATGGATTAAATACCTATTATGTTTGATTTTCTTGATGTGTTCCCAAATGAGTTGCTAGGATTGCCTCCACATTAGGAGTTAGACTTTGAGATTGAGATATACCTTGGTGTGAATCCAGTATCTATTACACCTTATAGGATGGCACCAGTAGAGTTGAAGGAATTAAAAGTGTAGTTGTAGGAGTTGCTAGATAAAGGCTTCATCAAGCCTAGTGTTTCACCTTGGGGAATTCCTATATTGTTTATGAAGAAGGGCGGGTCACTCCAATTGTGCATCAATTATAAATAACTGAATAAGGTGATAGTTAAGAACAAGTATCCATTG
>CANXYI012136310.1:0-10210 GCA_948208565.1 Hura crepitans | reverse complement strand
ACGCCATCCTCTATTCAAAATTCCTTGAAAAATCATACAAGTCCCTAAATCAAATTCCAAGTATATAAGCATTCCTAGAATCACCAAATCCTCTAGGAAAATGGTTAAAAATACTAATTAAGATTTTATGGCAGTGTCCTATGAATAGTATCGCAGGCAAAGCTAAACTGTAAAATAAATAAAAAGTTGCTCAAAATAATTTGAAAATGTTATAACCTGATACTTAAATATTCCGAATAGTTCAATGGCTTTGGAATTAGAATTTTTTGAGTTTGGAAACTATTTTTACCCAATTTTTGGGAGATAAAAAGTATTAATTTTTTAGGTTATTGTTGTAATTTGGGCTCAAGATTTTAGGAGGATTTAAGGCTTGGATTGATAGAATTTTAGGGAGAGAGATAAGGGAAAACCAATATTTTTATCATTTATAATAATTTTTCAAAAGAAAGAGAAATTATTTATGAAAAAAGTATAAATAAGGGAAGATTTCATTCCTCCCATTTGTACCATTCAACCACAAACACTCCTCCCCCTCTATCAAGAAAACCGTGAGCTTCTCTCGCTCTCCCTCTCCCTATGATTTCTTCTTCCACAATGAGACCCACTCTGAAAGTTTATCCTTGATTCGAAGAGTGTCCCGAGATGAGTCCATGGACAACAAAATCATTAGGAATAATGGAGTATTTAGGAGAAAATTTTAGAAGTTTTCAAGATAAATAGTAACCTCCTGACACTCGAATTTTTCTTTTTTGCTAATTTATTTTTCACATGTTCCTAAGGTGCTGTAAAGCTCATATCTAGGCTCAGAATATTTTTCTGACTCTTGTATTATTTTATATTATTTTTTTATTTTTGTACCCTTTTGTATTCGTAGGCGATACATCAACCTGAGCCTCTCGAGGCAAGGAGAAGGCCTAGGCTGACTTTGGGTGTCTCGTACGACCTTAATTAGTATGCGCAATCACTGTAATTTGAGTGAAATGGTATGACTATTAATTATGGTGTACGGATATAAATATGGAAATAAATGCTATGTGATAATGATTTATGGATTGTTGTTGAGTGTAATTGTTATGCATTTAATGAGAATTATACTCTATAATTGTTGTAATATGTGTGGTTGAATTGGTGTTGAAGGTTGCATGGTTTGGGTTTGAAAATTGATGGGTTTTCTGCAAAAATCGCCAAAAATTCACATATTTGCTACTGAAAATGAGGCCTCACGGCTGTGACCTTTTAGCAAGTCACACCTGTGACCCTTCTAGGCAAAAAATGCTAGCTTCTAGAGTTTTAAAGGGGTCATGACCGTGACCCATAAAGGGATCTTGACCATGACCTCTTTTGACCACTATTGACCACATAGTGTTTTCTTCATAACTTTTTCAAATCTTAACGAAATTCTGAATCGTTTTCAACCCAATTTTTTTGTCATGATATTAAGAGTCTTTTGACCATCATTTGGGTATATTTTTATGAGTTTATTAAGGGGTTTTGGGAATTGAAATGTAATTTTATATTCTTGAACATTTAGTTTTAAAGCACTATAAGTTTAATGAAATGCATGTTGTACCTCATGTGCCATGTGCATTTGCATGAACCTTGATCATAAGTCTAATATTTTGAGTATCTTATGATGTCCCCATGTAACTATAAAGCTTGTTATAGCTATAAGTGATCATATACTATCATTAACTTAATTTTAGCCTAAGTTGGCCATACAATGCATAACGTAATATATGCTATGGGCATATGATATAGGCCTTGCTAATGTGCAAAATGGCCAATGAGATAAATGAATGTGACAAGATGGTGTGCAATTTATAATTGGTAAGAATAACATAATATAATAAGTTTAATGATGCCTGTATAGTTAGACAACCTAGTTTGGATAAGTTGATTAGTCAACTAGGATTTTTAGCAGTTGCTAGCATACCTTCGGGTATGAGACTTATGGGTCATTAATTTATGTGTCGATGGGCATGCGAGCCTACAACCCTAAGTTTGTTTATGCATATGAGAATATGAGTGCCTTCGGACCTAAGATTATGTACCTAAGGGTATAAGACCCTTCGGGCCTAAGATTACATACCTAAAGGTATGAGAGCCTTCGAGCCTAAGTGTTATACATCTGTGGATGTGAGAGCCTTTGGGCCTAAGATTACACATATATGGATGTGAGAGCCTTCGGGCCTAAGTATACATACTTGTGGGTGTGAGTGCTTTAGGGCCTAAGATATCTATTATCTAGTCTTATTTAGTTGTCTTATTGATATGGTCATAAGTTAAACAAATCAAAATGACTAAAAAATGCATAATTTGGAATTAAATGTTAAATGACATTAATATAAGACAAGTGGACATAAGTAGGCTGAATGACACACAAATCGGTCTTAGGGTGTTTAGATATGTTTATTATCATTCATATGGCTACAAATGGTGTAATGATTATTATGATGTGGAAATGAGTCTATGAGTGAATAAGGGTATTATGACTCAAAAACTTATATGACATTATTCCTTACATTGCATAATTATGGTATGGTAGCTTACATGCTATTACGATGATGATATGACATAGGATATGCATTATAGCCTATAAATGATTATTATATGATGTTATGGGATATTTGGCATGTATGATATCTAAAGGCATGACTATTGGTTGAAATGTTCATGTTTGCATATAAGACACTGAAAATGCATGTTTGTGATATTAAAACTGATGAAGACTTGTGTTGTATATATGGGTATGCTAAAACTAACCTTTTTACAAGTTAAAGTGAATACACCACTGAGCGAAAGCTTAGCGCATTGATTGTTTGTGATGTGTAGGTAATAGGGCAATAGATTAGAGCTAAAGCTTCTACATATTAGGAGGCATGAAGATAAGCCCTATATGGGTATTTTTGAACTTTTTGTAATAGTGATTATGATGTAAATGTAATGGGTTAATTGTTAGTGTGCTCTTATGATCCCAGAGGGATTAGGTCTAATCAGCATTTTGCAGTGGTTTTTTGTACTCAAAGATTATAACTATTGATTTTGCTTTTCTGCTTCTCGTATGTTTGTGTATTGATTAATGTGTTTGCATGTGAGAATGTTGATTGTGGAGACCCTGAGGCTCATTGTGTTTTGTGTTGTGATTGGAGGGTTAAGAGGACCTACTAGGTTGTAGATGAGATTATTGATTTTTATAAAAGTGTTTTTAAGCAGGTAAAAATTTGGGAAAATGTTCGTGTACTACCATTATGCTATCGAATTTTTGACATGATGACCCTAATATTTACCTCAATATGCATGCCAAAAGATTTTTAATGTTTTATTACATATTTGAGTTAAGAAAATATTTTCCTAAAAAAAGTTCTAAATTTAAATTGATATTGAATAACAAAACTGGTTATCGTTTTATGTGCGCGTGTCCCCCGTTTGGGCCCAGTGTACGGATTGGGCGGAGGGCACCGCACATATATATATATTTTTTATTTTTAATATTTAGTTATGCTTTGTAATTTCCTTACTTATATAATTAATTTTAACTTAGTTTCTAGTTATTTTATCTTAACTTGAATTTCTAAATGTTATTTATTTAATTCCTTTTTATTTCCTCTATTTTATATTATTATTATTATTATTATTGTTGTTGTTGTTATTATTATTTCAATTTCTTATTCATTTACTTGTATACATATATTTTATAAATTCTCCTTGTATTAAATTCTTTTATTTGAAAATATACTTATATACTTGTTTAGATATTCATATTTGTATATCTTTCCTAGAACATTTTTCATATGGTACTTACTCTGCAAAATTAATTTCCTTTGCACTTATAGTTTTGTCATGTATTTTTCTTGTAATGAATTTCTTATTTCACCAAATAATACATTTATATAAGTAATTTTTTTATCTACTCTTATTTAGTTAATCCCATATGCCTATTTTAAATTAAATTCTTTTAAATACAATCCATTCAATTTTTATCATTCTCTTTCCATTAATTTATTATTACTACATAAATTTCTCATTTAATTACATTCACTATGTAGACATATTAAGTACATTCCTATTTAATTGGACCATTTTAATTACATTCACTATATAAATCCAATTGCTTTTACTTAAATAGTATTAATTATTCTATCATTATCATACCTTTACAATATTATCTAAATACTAATTCATCAAATATCTATTTACTCTGTTATGAACATTTCATTAATGTATATTAACTTTCTTGACATTTAAACCTTTAAGTAAAGCTTTGTTATATTCATCATATAAATTTATTAGCATAATTTTCTTTCTAATTTCCATACTTTATACTCATTTTCACCATTTGGATTTTTCCAAAAATTTTATCCTAAAATTCCTATTTAAATCATATGATTATTCATTCTCATTTGCATACCCTAATATGTTTATATGTTAACTTTATACATACATCTACGTGTAGATATTTGGTATTGTTTTTAGACATATGTTTTAGACCCTTTGAGGAGTTCATGTGACACCCATAATGTAACACCCCTTGCCTATTCTTGAAGGAAACATACAAAGAGTGCCATTTCCTGTAGGTCACCCATCTTTAATTTACTCTAGGGTTCATTCATTTAACACATAAGACATTGAACATTTCTATCCTACTTTGACTGACTAGTGGTTATTACTGTACAACCTGCTAATACTACCTATTTAAGTCTAATAAAACACTAGTTTACATCTATTATCCATTTTATAAAAATTTGGGTAACATAATGGCTACTTAGGTGAAAAACAAAAAAATTTTCCTACACAAAAAGCACTTCTATAACATCACAAACTCAATCCTCACACCTGAACCCTTCTGGTCCTCCGAGCTAACCATTATCATAGTCACACAATGATCTTAGGGTCTCAGACTTGTAGTTATCTAACAACTAAACAAGCATATATTAACTTTATCTATTCAAATTTACACAAAGTATACAGTATATTGTATAGGTCTTCATAATATACATCTACTAGCTATCTCTAAACCTCAATATACATTAGTGCACTTCTAAAGCATAACTAAAAGAGTACAAAAATATACTAAAAAGGGACTCAGGAATAGCTATGCTGCACTGATGAAGCTAGGCAGCTACCCCATCTACATCCTGTGCATCAAAACACAGACACGCTAAGTACACACTCAGTGGTGGAGTTAACACAATAAATGCATGTCATGAATGCAAACAAACATATGAGGTCATATGCATACATACATAGACATTATAATAAATTCCATACAGGTTTATCAGAGCAGGTACCAATTATATACTATGTCTTACAGTGCCTTGTCATGTAAGTAACCAGTTGTACACCATTTGATCAGCTTAATTATTTAAATCCATGTATTCATGCAATTGCTATTATTAATTGTTAAATAGCATATTAAGTCTAATGCTATTCAGGCCCATAATAGATAGACTACACTTTAAGACATTGGATAGCTGCATCTACCCTGTGTAGTGGCCCACATTTTGGGCCTCAGTAGCTACACTTACCTAGTCAGATAGAAGGGATCAGTCTGTAGACCTCCTAATACTAGACTAGTAGTTAACAGGGATTAGTTCATAGACCTCCCAATATCTGCAAGTGGGATAGCAGGGATTAGCCCTGCGGGACCTCCCAATACCCCAAGTCAATGTCTCTAGTACAACATGTGTGGATAGCAGGGATTAGCCCTACGGGACCTCCTAATATCCATATGAAGCTAATGGGTAACAGGGATCAATCCAAGTGGACCTCCCAATACCCCAGTGTATAGGGTTCCACCTTAGAAGCTCGACAGCTGCACCCACCATCACCTCAAACAATAGTGGCCCTAGAAGGAC
The DNA here is from genome assembly GCA_948208565.1 of Hura crepitans. Taxonomy (NCBI): domain Eukaryota; kingdom Viridiplantae; phylum Streptophyta; class Magnoliopsida; order Malpighiales; family Euphorbiaceae; genus Hura; species Hura crepitans. The sequence continues at coordinate 4,355 of CANXYI012136310.1, read as the reverse complement.
CAATTTGCCTAGTAGCTACTAACTCCCTAGTTGATTGATCAACCCATCCAGTGGGTATCTAATTGATGGGCCAATACACTATTCATTATTCACTCAGGTAGTTATTATTCATTCTTCACCTTATCTCATGTCACTAACAACACCTATATTCATTTTACACACAATTACACATAATTTCCCATTTTAGGTCGTTTGTCGCAAAATCACTATTCATTTGGTCATTTTTGTGAAAGTTACTATTCATTTGGTCATTTTCCAAAAAATTATGCTTTCCATATCTCTAAGCATATCCATCATAAATTCATCATTGTTACAACCATTTCATCCCATAATCCTCATCGATCTATTTATCATCATCATGCCAACATTGGTACAAAAACCATCACCATATCACATATCATTTTCTCTGTCACCATTACCCCTCATTTTAGGTCACCATTTCTTAAGCTACCATTCCATACAACTCATTATTTGTATTCACATTATTAGCATGAATTTTACATTTCATTTCCATGTCAATGCCATGCCTAACATGTCATATACAAGAATACACATACCATGCCATATATGCACACCATTTGGCTACACTTAGCACACATACCTACCCTTGGTTTCTTTCACCCATATCATGTATACAATGTTATTTTCATGCCATTAACATAATTACACCATTCATTTACATCAATTCCATGCCTAACAATAAGTTACACCATTTCCATACACATGTATACACATAAAATCATGCAAAACTACATGGCATGCATTAATTGAGTCAAGTCTATATACTTAGGGTGTGAAAACACCCCTTTCTCCACCACTTGAAGGCCTTTGATGGTGTTCTCCTTCAACACATTCTCTTTGCCCTAAACAGAAAGGATTTTATCTTAGAAAAATTCTCAAAAATTTTATATAACTCTAAATTAAAATCTAAAACTATAGGATTTCTTAGAATAGCCTAAGCTACCTGGAACAAAAATAAAAATTGAAATAAAAACACTTACACCCAAAATTGGCACTATTCACCAAGTAGCAAAATCTCACTTTCTAGCTTCTTTTTTTTGATTTTGTCAGTAAAATTAGCTTCAAGAGACTGTAGAGGTTAAGAACCATATGTAGAGTGTACGATTTGGTGGTGGGAGGAGAGAGAAATGAAGAAAAAAGGGAGGAGAGAGAATGTGTATATGGCATCAGCTTAAGAGGTTTGGGAGGAGTGGAAGGTGATATTAGCACATGTGGCACTCCCATATGTGTACCCCTTCTTATATTAGTGGGGTGGATGGCTTAGATTGTGCCACATGGCGATCTAATGGTTTGTATTCTCCCATTTTCATTTAAAGTTAAAAAATTTACAAAAATTTCTTTAGACCTCTAAAAATAGCTATTTTAGTTTAAAAAATCCTCGATTCGTGCCATTAAGAGACTCGTAAAATTTCAAGTCACACCAGCAGCTATAGTTACTATTCACTCGCTAAAATAAAATATTCTAAATAAATATCAAACGGTCTCAAAAAATAAAAATTCCTTCACTACCATATAGATTAGAATTTTTGAGGTTCAGGTTCTGTATTTTCAAGTTCATCTAGGCACATCCCTGGGTTGTGCCGGCACTACCTCGTTTTATGACACTATTCACTACTTCTTAATCTGAAATGATTTATTGGTTCTACTAAAATTTTAAATTATTTCATTTTGTCCATTTTTTGGCTTGTCAAAGTTTTATGACCAATACGCCCTTTTTTGGCCTTATAAAGGTGCCTCGACTCACAGGGAATACTATTTATGCCACGAAAGTATTATTCATGAAACTTAGACTTACGGGTGTTACAATTCTTCCCCTCTTAAGAAATTTCATTCTCGAAATTACTTGTTGTGAAAAGATGCAGGTATTGTGCTTTCATTTGCTCTTTACTTTCCCACGTGGCTTCTGTAGTGTTGTGGTGTCTCCATAGCACCTTCACTAAAGGGATTGACTTGTTCCTCAACTGCTTCACTTCTTTAACTAGAATCTGCATTGGTTCTTCTTCATATGTTAAGTCTAGCTATATTTGTATCTCCTCTACAACTATCATATGTGAAGGATTCGACCTTTATTGCCTTAACATTAATATATGGGATACGTCATAGATTTGTTGCAACCCAGAAGGCAATGCCAATCTATACGCCAAGGGTCCCATACGTTCTATTATCTCATAGGGACCAATGAACTTGGGACTAAATTTCTCCTTTTTACCAAATCTGAGCATCTTTTTCCATGGTGACACTTTCAAGAACACTTATTCACCGACTTTATACTCAATGTCTCCCTTTTTCAAATTTGTATACAACTTTTGTTAGTTCGAGGTGGCTTTCAATCTGTTTCTTATAATCTTAACCTTCTCTTCTATATCTCTGATCAAGTTGGATCCTATAATCTTGCCTTCCCCAATTTCACTCTAACAAAGGGTAGTTCTGCACCTTCTACCATATAATGTCTCATAGGTTGCCATTCCTAAGTTGGCTTAGTGGCTATTGTTGTAGGCAAATTTAGCCAATGACAGGTATTGATCCCAATTGCCTCTGAACTTTATTGTATAGCTACGCAACATATCTTCTAACACTTGTATCACCTGTTCTAACTGTTTATCCATCTGAGGATGAAATGTTGTGCTATATGTCAATTAACTACCTAATGTGTCTTATAGTTTCTTCTAAAAGCTAGAAGTGAACCTCGGGTCTCAATCGAAAATGATGGCTACTGGTACTCCATGTAATCGTATAATCTCATCAATGTAAAGTTGAGCTAGCTTTTCTAAGGAATAATCCATCCTATCGGAACAAAGTGAGCTGTGTTTGTTAATTTGTCCACTATCACCCATATAACATCATATTTACTTCTAAGCAGTGGTAACCTGATGGGAAACCCTAAGATCAAACTTGATAATGTAATCCACACAACTAGGCTTTAAAACCAATTTAAATAGCAATTAAACAAATTGAGATCTAGCACCTCTAAATTCAATTAATGAATTAGCAATACGAGATATAATAATCCCTAACCTCTAATTAAACTATGTTAATTAGCAATTTAGGGATAAAGAAATCAAGAAAGAATCGCAACAAAGCAAATACCTTGATAAGATAACAATTCTTGACAAAAGCACGAGAGAAATCCAATCTTGCAATGTAATAAAACTCACTAATTGAGAATAAATATTGAATGCCTTTTCCCTTACATTGGTTTGCCTTATATAGGTAGTAAACAAAGCTTATACAAGAGTTGTGTTTTATTTAAACTACCCTATAGAGTTAATTACTTGATAAACTACCTTAATTAGATAAGTTTCTAGAAGAAATAACCATTTTGGCCGAATTTCTACATGGATATTAAGTTATTAGGCTTGTTTCAAGCTTAACCCAACATATTTGCCTTTATATTTCACCTTTGGCCCAATTCGTACAAGCTTGAATTCTAGCCCAACTTGAATCTTGGTCTTAGCTTGAATCTTCATAAGAAGCCCAATCCAAATTCTTCAAGGTCTAAATGCATTTGACCAACCTATATGATCCATTTGAATGAACAAGCATCTCACATGATTGATAGCACATGCATGGCATATGAGCAGTAGCACATGGTTGGCATATGATAGGCACATGGCTGGCACATGTCTTACACATGACTTGTTGACCTTAACTTGTAGACTTTGTCTTGTTGACTTTTGTCCTAAAATTCCAAAAAGAAAATTTTCAACCTTATAGTGTGAACTATGTCCTAACTTAGGTAGTTACACCAAATGATAACTAAGAATGGCAAAAATGTCCAAAAAACCAAAAAAGGAAACTTTTTGTTTTAGGCTTATTTACACCCAAACTACTTATAAGAATAAGATCTAGGCCTTTTGAGATGGCCTAAACATAAAAGAAAGATGGAGTAGTTAAGGAGGTCTATTCGAAGCTTTTTTAGCACTTTAATTTGCAAGTTCTTCAAGCTTTATTTGGTCTTGCACAAATCTGCCCCATAAAGTTTGTATAAGCCTCCTTGAGTTTCTTGGCTTTGTTTCTTGTAATTGGTCCACTTGGAATGCTTAACTTGTCCGTTGATTGTGCATCTTTAGCTTGGCCTTGTGTGCATACATCACAACCCCATTACAAAATCCATAGTGATCTTTTCCCATTTCCATTCTAGGATTAATATTGGGTGTAACAGTCTAGAAGGAACCTAGTGTTCAGCTTTCACTTGCTAGCAAGTCAAATATCAAGCTACATATTCAACTACTTCTCACTTCATTTGTGGCCACCAATAGTGGGGTTTAAAATCAAGGTACATCTTTATGTTTCCTAGGTGTATAGAGTATAGAGCTTATGAGGCTTATTCAAGA
>CANXYI012136168.1:0-13923 GCA_948208565.1 Hura crepitans | reverse complement strand
GCTCATACCTATTCATATGCATATACTATTATGTACCTTATGTAAATTTTCAAATATTTATTTCATCAACATATAAATTCATACATACCTATTTCATTATAATAAACATTTAAATAAATTCTTTAAAATTTTGGGCACATAACTTAAGAGACAAAAAATTATCTTTTACTTTATTTATAATTCATATTCTATATAAACATTATCATTTATTATCAATATACTCTATTTTTCTATCATCCATGTCTTTTTTTTTTACCCATTCTATAATTTGACCATAATAAGAAAAATGCTTATTTTCACTCTAGTTTTAATCCTATCAAAATATTCCTTAAATTCTAACTTTGGTCATGTCAAATATATATGTATATCCACTAATTCTCTTTCAATTTCCTTTGATTCACCCATTTGGCCAAAAATAACTTACACATGCCTAATCCCTTTTTTCATCATTTCCATCATTTTACTATCTTATTTGAGGCTTAATTACATATCTATTTATCAATCCCATCTAATCAATCAAAATATGTAAAATCACTAATTTCCATACAATATAAACATACAAGTTTTATGGTGTGAGGATACACATACCTCTTTTAGCTCTAATCTATTAATTCTCTTTCCACTTCACTTTAATTTCATTACCTCATCACCATATCCTCAAATTCCTTTAACTTCCATATTCAATTTCTTAACAATAAGTCCATCAAAATATTATTAATCAAATAATCTCTATTAATTCCATAAATAATCACTTATAATCCTTAATTAATTTAACAAATTATATAAATGGAGAACCAACTTACCAACTTTCAAGTGACCTTTGACACTTGATTTCCATCTCTTTTCTTCTTTTAAAATCATCTTCCTCCATATACTTTTAAAGGGCTAATAAAGTAGCTAATTTAAGCTTTCATTTTAGTATATTAATTTGGGGTAAAATGGGAGATAAACAAAAGAATTTTAGAGGATTTTGGGAAGAGGATGTTTTAGATATTCAAAGGTGAAAATGAGAAAATGTTGGCTAAAACTTATAATGATTTTACATTATTTCCTTATTTATACTTGTACATTAATGGTTAATATTAAAAGAATCACACATTTATGCCTATGATTAAATCCATGTGTCCCTATTTTCTTTTATATTTATTTATTTTATTTTTTATTTTGGATTACTAAGATCTCTTATGTTACTATTTGATCTAATGGCTACAATTGTTCCCTACGTAAAAATCAAGTCATGCTTATTTCATAAATTTGTCATTATCTCTATTTAATATCCCAATTTATTTTTAATACTTCCACTTGTAAACAAATTATGGCACTATGATTTTCATGTTGCTCTAATTATTTTAGTATCAGGATGTGCAATTCTCAAATTTTTTTTAGCATGGTTTTTTGGAATTTTTAGTTTAGCCCTGAAAGGTTACTATTTATGCTCGACCATAATCTAGCTTTCATGTTCAATTTTTAGCCTCTTATATGACCTCAAATGCCTTTCAAATTACACCATAATTCATCTCATAATTTATACTATCATATGGCTGGGTCAACTTTGCTTCAACTTAGGAAGTACTATTCATGGCTTAAGAGTGTCTTTATTTACCAAGAACATCTCCTAAACCTCATTCTTTCCATATTTTCATGCACTCCACATGCCATATCCATATTTTTACCCTATTACATGTGTTCCTCTCACTTTTAGGCCACCAAATATGCATTTCCAATTTTCCCTTAGTTTTCTCATAAATTTCCCTTTTTGTGCTTTTGCCCTTTTTTGATTAGTTTTTCACAGTAATCAATTCTACTTAATCTGTACATCAATTTCATTCCCCACTTTTTCTTCTAATTTCAATTCTATCCTCATATAAACCAAATGAAAAGTCAGGGTGTGATAGAGTGCCTACTATTTTAGACATTATGAAATGCTCAAGCTTTCAAACACCTTAGCACATAGGTATTATGTTCCATCCTAGTCCATGTATAAACCTTAAGCCTCATGTAATATAAACCTTAAATCCACCCCTAGGTACCCTTTTGTTATGTTGAATCTAAAATCTTATTAAGTTAAGCTTAATTTGAAGTCTGCCTTTAACCTCTTTATAATTCTAAAGAAATTCAATTATCTCTTTTTCTCAATAGAGAAAAGGTTATTACTTACTTCAAATAAACTCGACTAACTAGAATTCATATTCAAATAGGTAACACACTACAAGTAAAATTTATATGTCCCAGTTGATGCATGAATTAAAGCCCAGCTATGATAGAGTTCACTTTTACCCTTGTATGGAAGTTGTAAGGTCAAAAGGATGCTATTCTTTGTGCTTCATTATGATCATTCACATATACATATAGTCAAATCTTCGTGAAAATTAATTTTTTTCACAAAATACAGTGTAGTTATGATAGGTTCTCAACTTATATAGACTAAGAATAAAGGTGAATGGTTGACAAGGAATTTGCCAACTATCATATCAATCAATAAAGAATGAAAGCAATTCTTAGCTCAGATACTAAAAATGCATACCAAGGCACTAAATAAAAGGATGAATGCTCAATTTGCTGCCATAGAAATTAGCCTAGGTATAGTAAGGATAGAGCTAATAAAGATAGAAGGAAAGGATTGGCAAGAGTCGATGATAATTTTGAGGACATGGAAGACTATGTAAATCAGAAAAAGGTAAAAGAAGTTAAGGTTACACAATAAAAGGCCACCACAGAAGTTAAGAATGAAATAGATAAATTAAAAAAAAACTAATATAGGGATATAAGAATTCCACATTAGAGGACTTGAAATCTTTCCTTGCAAGTTTAAAATACTTGAATTATTGATTCAACAGAAAGGGAGAATGTGAGATGCACATTAAGTAATATGCTATGATAATGGGCACCATTGGTTTGAGTTAAAGACAAATTACAAAATTATTTATCTTATCATTAGAAGGGATAGTCATCAAATGATTTCACAAGTTAGACAAAGAACTACATAGAATTGGATTAAGTTAGCCAAGGTATTCATTAAATAATATGCCTTTAACATTGAGACTAAAATTTTGTTATACGATTTTAAGCTTACTAAGGAAAAGTTTGATGAAATTTTTTGACTTTCTATTGACATAGAGGAATAAGGCTACACAAATGGAAGTATTACCTTTAGAAAAAGACCAAGTAAGGATTGTAGTGGAAAACACTTTCTATATGGCTAATAAACTATAATATCTCCCCTTAAAGATTTTTATAGATGTATATGATGTCACCTTAAGGGTCAAAGATATAGAGAGCAAAAAGAAGCAAACATGGAAGAATAGTTTGAGGTCTATAACCAGAAGTCATTTGACATCCGCACTGCGAGAAATAACAAATTTTCAGACTTAAGGAAACCATTATGTAAAGTATTAGAGAAAGTCAAAGAGAAAAGTCTAGTCACACTATTTGACCCTAGACCACCACTGAATCCCTCACCACCTAATTAGGACCCAAATGCCTATTATGAATATCACCAAGGCAAAAGGCATAATACTAACAATTACATTTATTTATGCCATATCATTCAAGATATAATAGATAATAAGACTTTTACAATTCCAAATAAAAATTCTCCTAGTACCAAGGAAAACCCATTGTCTAATCAGAATAAAGGTCCTACCTCTTAAAATATATTAATGGTTAGATTGGGTTTATTAGAAGAATTTGTATTAGATTCATTTGTTGAAGTAGGGGTAAGTGAAGGAAAAGTAGCTACATTGCAACTTAATATTTGGGATAATAATAAGATGAGGAAGCTACTTACTTTTAAGAAGAAATAAATGACAAAAGCATTTTTTAAAGTGAAAGGTGTCATTCAAAGTGGGAGATTTTATAACGAGAAAGACAAAGACAAAGAAGCCAAAAAGGAAGACATCTCACCAAATGAATAAGAAAAAAAGACTTAATCTTAAGTTAGTTGAAGAAAATTTAAGCACATTTAAGTGTGTGGGATCTTTTAATGGCATATAAAAAACAAAAAGAAACTTTAGTAAAGGCCTTAGATACCATGTGTACCAAAGCTACTACCACACTAAAAAAAGTGGTTAATTCCATAGTGAATAAAACCACATGACTTATCTCTCTCTGATAAAAAGCTCTAGATGGAAGGAAGAGACTATACTAAGACTTTATATATTCAAGCTGGAGATAGAGAAAAATGCATAACATGTGCTATGGTAGATGATGGTTCTACCATAAATGTGATACCTTCAAGGCTTATAAGAACAATTAGATTCTAAAAAGAAAGATTTAAAGGTATCTAACATTGTAAATTTAGCTTATAATGATACTACACATAACTCCAAAGGAACCTTTACCACTCTGATAAAGGTGGGACCGATTAAAAGTGAAATTACTTTTATTGTTTTAGATTTGCCTATGACTTTCGACATACTCATAAGGCGTCCATGGTTTTATAAACTTGGTGTGGTACCATATACATTTCACCAGATAATCAAATTCACTCTGCATAATAAAGTGGTAGAGATAAAAGCATTAATAATAAGTGACACCATCACGAGTCTAAATTTAGAATAACCCCTATTGTTAGGATTCTAAGTGGCCATGAAATATGAAAAAAAGATGGATCCTCATGTATTAAGCATCTGAAAAGATCCGACTTCTTTCTAAGAATATATTTAAGTAAGAATGGAAAAGGTGTTCCCACTTTCTTAAAATTCAAAGATCAAACACATGAAGAGGATTGGGATACAAGAAGATGAATAAGCCATATAAACAAAGAAATAAGTTAAGTGATTTCTTCATTAGTAGTAGTAATTCTTATACTAGATCACCCAAACTTGTACAAATCAATGGCATATTTAAACTCAAATTTGAAATTTTTACAAATGATCACAATCAAAAAAGATAATAGCCAAAGGGCAACAAGGAGGAAATTCTAAAGCTATAATTCTTGACCTTGGAGGATCAAATACCTAAAGAGATCTTAACCTTAGATGTGATCATTACCACTTAAGACTTTGTTCAAGACTTTATGGATAATAGATTAGATAATATAGTGGATAACACTTTAGTTATTTCCTTTTACCATTAGATTTGTTTGATAATGATGAATTCACCTTAAAGATGAATAAAGTTAATTCTAATTTTGCATACTTATTTGACATATGACCTAATGGCACCACATTTTGTAATGATCATTTAATAAGCATGTTAAATATTAACTCTATCCATGCATCAAAATTTAACTTAGGAAATGAATAAAAACCTTAAGGTCATATTACTAACACATAAGTTATATTTGAAAGAAAGAAAACTAATAGGGGAAGTATTAAAGAAATATAAAAAGGTAATCACATTAGATAATCAAATGGAATAAACCTTAGGTGTCTAGATGAAGAGAAAGCCAAAAAAGTCATGAAAGAAGTACACGTTGAAACATGTGGCCCATATATGAAGTGTATGGCATTAGCAAAGAAAATATTAAGGCAAGGGTACTATTTAAGCGCTATGACGTTAGAGTGTTTTGAATTTTTCAAGAAATGCTATGATTGTCAAATTCATGCAAATCTTAAACACATACCACCTATTGAGTTATGTAATTTATCATCACCTTAGCCTTTTTCAGCATGGGGAATCGACATCATGAGTAAAGTAAGACCAAATTCTAATAGGCATAAATTCATCGTGGCAATTATAGATTATTTCTCTAATTGGCTAGAAGCCTAATTCTTTAGGTAACTAAGGGCAAAACATATGAGAAAGTTTATTGAAAGTCAAATTATTTATAGGTCTGGGGTGCCTCACCATATAGTAACTAATAATAGTTTCTAATTCCAAGGAGAAATTAAAAGTCTATTTGAGAAGTATGGAATTCAACACTATAAGTCATCCTTATATAGACCTTAAGCCAATAGAGTTTTAGAGGTAGCTAATAAAACCACAAAAAAGATATTGGCTAAAATGGTAGAAAATTACAAGGATTAGGCAAAAAAAAGTTGCCTTTTGCTCTTTGGGGTTATAGAACAACCATTAAGACATCCACTAGTGCAATGCCTTATACTTTAGTATTTGGGATAGAAGCTTTATCACTAATAGAGTTAAAAATAAAGTTCTTAAGGGTTTTTAGAGCCAATATTACTAAAGCATAGTGGGCAAGGAATAGATATGAAGAATTAGCCCTATTAAATGAGATAAGATTGAAAGCCTTGTACCATAACTAGCTAACAAAAAAAATGCAAGAGTTTTCAGCAAATGAGTTAAGCCTCATAAGATCAAAAAAGGTGATTTAGTGCTTAAAAAATAAAGTCCAATTCACAAGTTCAAAGGGGAAAATTTAAGCCTAACAGGGAAGGCCTATTCATGGTTAGACCTCTCTTAAAGAATAGGGCAACCAAACTATTTGATATGGAAGGAAATAAGTTTCAATAACAAGTAAATATGGATCGTACAAAGAAATACTTCATCTAAAGCATATGCTAGAAACAAACCTTTCAAATTCTATATTGCATTGGTAAAGTTACTATTATGCATGATTAGTTTGATGATTACTAGGATGCTTTAGTGTAACTCAAGACAAGATGATTAAATAAGTAGGTAAAAGTTAGACTTTCCTTTTCTTCTTTTTATTTGAGAAGATTAGTGATTATATGTGATGAATTGTGGAATGAATGTTGGAATAAAAGTCATCAATTATTATATAACATGAAAAATTGGATAAAAAGGAAATTCTACTCATTACCAAAATCAAAATTAAACTATCCATTATATTACACTAAATCTAAGGGAGCTAAGGGAAAGAAAAAAAGAAATCTAAGCAAATCTAGTAATGCCACTTCAAGCTCGAGCAATTCTTAATGGAGTATTCATATAACCCTAACCTCTTATTTTAATGATTTACCCATGACTTGTAAACATTAAAATAGGTTAAAATAATGGCTTTAACCTCCTTTTCCATATCAATGGTATCTTACACAGGTTGTGTAGGCCATATCTTGATCACATCGTATCTAAGCTTAACCCTTCAATAAACACTCCTTATAGTAGATAGCTCACTAAGAACATGAATGTGTTAATGATATCTAAATTGGTACCTTAAATGAGAAGGTGTATACTGACTAACCTTCTAAAAGCTAAGCAAAACTACAGTTCCCTCAAGAAAAGAAAGAGTCAAAGGGACCAACCTCTACTAAGGACAAGTAAATTGAATGTCATTATCAGTAAGCTCTTGTATAAATCAAACCTAATCCTTGGTATTGTTTTGGTAATGTAGATTTACCTTTAAGGGTAAAGCATGGGTTGATATTCCCATAAGTTCTCTTTAGGAAAGAGTATCATTAATTCTCTTAGAGCCATAATTAAAGAATCAACAAACTATAAGTAAAATAGGAATGAGGATCATGACATACATTATCCAAGCCCAGTAAAGTCTCAAATAAGATCAAAAGAACTAAATTAAAGCCTTTGCATTTGTGATGAAGAAAACTAGTCACTAGGAACTCACCATTATAGAAGAACTAACCAATAAGAATTGGCAAATGAGGTAATAAGCTATAATGTTAATTCTCCTCATCTTAGGTGATCATTTGGCAACAAGAATTTCTCTAAGTCAAGTTGGTAGTTCTTGGTCAACAAATAAGCATATTAGGGCTAGTCCAACACACACAAAAGCTAGAGTCAATTGAGGAGGATATGGTATGTACAGATCAAGCACAATTAAAGAGTGATCATATTGATAAGAGAACCCTATAATAGCTTAAAACTCTTCAATCAAAGGGCAAATCTCTTAAGGACCAAAATAAAAACCATGATCATTGGAATCCCAAAAGTGAGTATTAACCTTTAGAAATGACATGTCTAGTTTAATTAGAGCTAAAAATCTCAAACAAACTAGACCATAGGCCTAAGCATATTCTAATTGTCATTGGATAAATTATTAAGGAAAGGGAGTAAAAGATTGAGAAAATGAGAAGACATGATGAAAATTGCTTTAAGATTGAAAGAGAATAGTAAATTTAAGTTGAGATGTATTATAAAGGACTAGAATAAGCTTATGTAGCACTTTGAATGATGAAAACTTTGTACAAATAAAATTTAGAAGTGAAATTATAGAAACCAAATTAGAGTCAGAATTGTAGGAAAAAAATTGAACGAATATACCCTTATATGGTGAAAACCACAATGCAAAATTATGTAAACTTGCATAAATGTACCAATCCATCATGCAAATGATTTATTGATTAGGAAAATTTCTAAAATCTAGGGCACCAAGATCCTATGAGAAAAGGATTAAAAAAATAGCAATGTCCTACTCAAAGTAAGATAAAACCAATGAGCAAAGGGTTATTTTCCTGGGCATAAAGAACCACTTTAAGACTAGCTAGTCAAGGCTAAATGATCACTGTCCAAACTAGAAGAAGCATAGGATGATCTAACTACTTTTATAGGATCAACCTCTAGCTCTTTAAACCTTTAGCTTAGCACTTTGGTCATCATAATCTCTCAAGGCAAGCAATCTTTTGCTTTTATTCCTAGATGACATTCTAAAAAATAGATTGAAAACATCCCATAACTACTTAAAATTTTACAAAATTTTTTTCACATATCATGTATACATATAGAATAAGAACAGTATACACTAGCTATATGAGTATGTGTCAAAGCTCACTCTTCAACTCGATTCTATTAGCATACTCCAATGATTTCCTTTAACACTGCATGAGTTAAACCAAAAACTCAATGCAAACACTAAAAAAAGAAAATTAATAAAATGAGACTTACCATACTAGTTGTACCAAAGTAAAATAGACTACTCAAGCAAGGAATGTAACACCCTTTGCCTAATCTATAGATATATCAAATAAAGTGATGTTAACTAAGTAAACATGATTATACTGGACATGTACAAAAAATTTCATTTCTTGTATTTATATATACATATACCTTTTTATAGTGCATCCATAAAAACTCATACCTGTACATGACATATCATCTTGTGTGCTTCATACTATATATATAGATATATCATGTCCTTATTACATCCCATATATCTTAACTGTGAAAAATGATTAGAAACATATGTGTGTACAAACATGCAAAAATTACACAAACCCATTGACATTCTAATATGTCCAACACACATATTACTAGAATGTCTAGGTTCTATGACATATTACAAAATGAAAAGCTATCTATGCATATAAAAGAATAAAGATTCTAATGTAGTCTTCAAGTTAATCATCTCTCTCAATCAACTACTCTTGGACCTACACACATTAAGGATGACATCCTTGGTAAATGTTTTCTAACCTAAAAAATCCTTATAAATTGTCTCTATCATAAGCATTGCAAGAGAAAATTAATCTAGAATTTATCACACACAAACAAACACATAATATCATCAATCATGTTTTGTACATACTATCCATTTTTAACCACATTAGTTTAACATTTCCTTATAGTACTCTATCATGCTCATTTAATGCATTTTTATGAATTAACTCTCTTTATGCATATCAATCATCGCCATAAATGAGTTTGTGCATGTATGTTAGGTTGTGTCATATTAAATATTATATTGAAAAGTTCTTCATGCAGTAACATTTGAACACTACTCATATACTTTATTTCTATGTTTCTATAAAGGCCTCATTTGTTTTTAGAATTATTTTATTACTAGAATAAGGACTATCATAATGATTCATATGAACTACTGACTAAACTATAGTACATGAAGGCACAAAACTATGGTACCCTAAGGAATGAAACTATAGTACCTAGAGGCATAAAACTGTGGTAGATCTTCAAGTGTCCCATATTTAGCATGCCAAACTATCCTATAGCTTTCTAATCAAAGGTAAAAATGGGATTACAATAATGTTATATTTGAGTCCCCTGTATCTTATCAATAACATGTATACATACCTATTTAAATCACTTCTATTTATACCTTTATCTAAATCCTACACACAATTATGGAAACAAGGTATATAATTATCATATATACTATACATTTCATCATATGGTTTTGCATGCTATCCATTACATATCATCTTATGACTATGCATGCTATCAATTACAAATGTTATACATATCAACATATATATCATACATATTAATAAATTTAATATATATGTATCTTGTCTTTATACCATGCCTATTCCTATCTTTTAGGCTTTTAATTAAATCTTTCATATTTTCATCCTTGATTCTTTTTGGCTGGTAGTTAAGTACCATTGCACAAAGGGCTCAGCTACATCAATCCATCATGTAGATGTTTGAAGTTTTATATGGTAGTTGCTACTGTAATCAAGCTTCATGCTATTTCACAACCATCAGCAATAGTTAAGAACATGTGCCTACTAGTTGGAAGTTGGCACATGGTAGTTCTATGACTCTGTATGATGGTTCATGTCACAGAATTGCAGCTACTACTATTGCTTTAATATTGCCCATTGTTTGTCTATTTTTAGTTCATTCACAATGCTAACTATTTTTCCACTACATCTTTAATATTACCCTTTTTTTTGTCCTTTTTAGTTTATTCATAATGCTAGCCGTTTTTCCACATTCTTTACACTTATTATTTATTATAGTGTATAACAAATCTATATCCATATTTACAATTCATCATCACATATAGTATCTCAAGCATTAAGCTGACATTTACACATGAACTTATTAAGCATCATTCAATTCACAAATCATACCAAGTAGCATGCTTATTCACTTTCATAGTATACATCATATGTTGTAGATAATGTTTTAAACATTAAATTCCTATAATCATATTGTCACACATGAAATTTTTAAACCCTAGCTCAATAAACTTATCAATTAGAAAGTCTATATTAGAGAGTACCTACCTATTTAAAATGTTAAAATCCTCTTTTTCCTCTTTATTATATACAATTAAAGCTCCAAAAACTCTTCCTTTGCTGTAAATTCTAGCAACTTTAAGGAAAAAGAAAAATCCCAAAATTCCTTTAATTCTTCCCTTAAGCTTTATATTAAAACTACCTCTTTTAAAACTCTTTAATTACTTCGATAATTCCCATTTATTTTTCCTCCTCTTTCCCTTGAATCCAAATTCACTTGAGTGAGGTGCCTTTAATCTTCACATTATTTTGAAAAAATAAGAAAAAGATAAGGCTAGAATGGGTAGAGTTCTTAGCTAGAAATGAAAGAGAAGAAGAGAAATAAAATCTTCTTTTTTAGCATCTTTTCCCCTCTATTTATACTTATGGAAACAAAGCTTAAGATTGTGACGTGTTACTATCTCATGAACTCTTTTAATTCCTCCTTTAAACTTTTATGCAAATATTATCTTTTAATTTTATATTATACATGAATTGTACTTTCATTGGTTTGAGTTCTCTATTAAAGCCTTGAAAAGGCCCAAGTACTATTCACGACCTTTAAAAATACTATTCATTAATCGATGATTTTGAGTCATTACAATCTTTCCTTCTAAAAGAAATTTTATCCTTGAAATTTACCCATAAGAACAATTATGGATATTGTTGTCTCATAATCCCTTTGCTTTTCCAAGTGGCCTATTTTACACTATGGTTTCTCCAAAGCATTTTGACTAGAGGTATTCAGTTTTTCCTTAACTCTTTGATCTCTATAACTGTAATGGCAACCAATTCCTTTTTATAGGTTAAATCGAGTTTTACTTCAATATTCTCCACTTGGATCACATGTGATGGGTCAGATTTAAACCTCTTAAGCATTAATATATGAAAGATGTTATAGATCATTGATAAATTAAAGGCAAAGGTAGTTGATAGGTTATTGGGCCCACACATATAAATATCTTGTATAGCCTAATAAAAGTTGCACTAAGCTTTCCTTTCTTTCTAAATCTTAGAATTTTCTTCTATGGTAAAACTTTTAAAAACACTTTGTCCTCTACTTGGTACTCTATGTCTCTTTTCTTCAAGTCTACATATGATTTCTACCTATAACTTACAACTTTTAATCTATCTCTTATTACTTTCACCTTGTCCTCTATTTCTTTGACAATATCAAGTCTAACTATCTTGTTTTCTCCCAACTCAGTCCAATATAGAGGTGTTTTACATTTCCTTCCATATAAGGCTTTATAAGGAGCCATCTGTATACTAGATTGATAACTGTTATTATAAGTAAATCTCACTAATGGGAGATAGTCATCCTAACTTCCTTAAATTCTATAACACAGCTCCTTCACATGTCCTTCAAGACTTGAATGACTCTTTCTGATTAACCATCCATTTATGGATGGAAAGCTATACTGAGGGTCAACTTAATACCTAATGCTTTATGTAAACTCTCCTAAAATCTTTAAGTGAATTTAAGATTGCTATTTGATATGATGGACATGGGTACTCTATATAACATGACTATCTCATTCATATATATTCATGCCAATCAGTTAAGGGAATTATCTTTTCTAATAGGGAGGAAGTCATCAGTAGACTTAGTGAATCTATCTACTATCACCCAAATCACATCATGTTTCCTTTGTGTCAATGGAAGACCTACTACAAAGTCCATAGTGATCCTTTCCGATTTCTACTTAAGTGTGCTAATGAATTACAATAACCTAGAGGGAACATGATGTTTAGGTTTAACTTACTAGGACACTAGGAACTTAGCTAGATATTTTGCAATGTTCTTCTTCATACCAAGCTACCAACAAGAGAGCTTCAAATCTTGGTACTTTTGTTGCTTTTAGGGTTTATGCTGTATGCTATTATATATATTTCATTTAAGATGTTCTTTCTCAAATATAGTGTATCTAGTACCCATAACATGTCTTAGTCATATAAACTGCCATCACTCTTTAAAGAGTATTATGTTTCTTTTCCACTTGAATCTCTTTCATTATAACTCTCATTTTTTCATCTTGTTTGTGTGCCTCTTGTACTTATTGCAACAAATTCAATCTCACTATTGATTCAATTATAAAAGCCCCATCTAGTGGGATATTTAACATGGCATTTAAGGCCCTCAAAGTTGTATAAGGAAAGAAAGCAAACTCGATTATCTCTTTAACAAGTAATGGTAGACATGATTTTAGAACTTTGAAATCCTTATAAGTCTCATACTTGCTATAGATTTCTTACTAAGTGCATTTGCTACCACATTGGCTTTACCCGAATGATAGCTTATTATGCAATCATAATCTTTGATTAATTCCATCCATCTTCTTTCTCTGATGTTTAACTCTTTCTACATAAGCAAATACTTCAAACTCTTATGGTAGGTGTAGATATAACACTTTTCACCATAAAGATGATGCCTCTATATCTTGGCTGCAAACACAATGGCTTCTAACTCTAAATATTGTGTAAGGTAAATAAGCTCATGAGGTTTTAGTTTCCTAAAAGCATAAGCTACTACATTTCCATCTTACATCAAAATAGAACTAAGGCTATTATGAAAGGCATCACTATGAATCACATAATTCTTACCAAAAGATGGCTATATAAGGATAAGAGCTTATGTTAACATTGCCTTTAGATTATCAAAGCTTTCTTGACATCCAAAAGATCACTCAAACTTAACGTCCTTTTGGAGAAGTATAATAAGTGGAAAGCTATCAAACAAAACCTTTTTACAAACCTCTTATAGTATCCTGTAAGCCCGAGCAAACTATAAACTTTTATAACATTTCTAGGAGGCTTCCAGTTGATTATTGTCTTAATCATAATTGGATCTACTTTTATGCCATCTAAGGAAACAATATTACCTAGAAAGGAAATATGATCTAAGCCAAAACTAATACTTGTTTAGCTTATCATAAAGCTAATATTCCCTCAAGGTTTGTAATAGAATCCTTAAATGTTGATCATGTTTTTCCTTACCCTTATAATAGACTAAATGCCATCTATGAATACTATAACAAACTAGTCCAAGTATGGTTTGAAGAACCAATTCATGAGGTTTACAAAT
>CANXYI012136089.1:0-13797 GCA_948208565.1 Hura crepitans | reverse complement strand
GTATCTCAATTCTAGTTACCTGCGCAACAAAATAGGTATGTTGAGTATATAATATACTCAGTGGTGAACTCAAGCATTTAAATCATGTCACATAGTTTATTCAAGCATAATTAGTGATACTATTAACTAATTCAAGTTATTAGGCTAGTAATAAAATATTTATGTCAAAATGACTAAAATACCCTTACACATGTATATGTTAGCTAACCATCTATTTAATCATTTAAAATTAAGTAAATTATTTGTTAGGCCATTTTCAATAATAATATTAATAAAATTTAGTTATTCGGTCAATAAAGTCCACATATGCAAAAATTACCAAAATGCCTCTAAATATCTATATTGAAGTACCATTCAGATAATTATTTCAAATTATGCATTTTATTGTTTTATGACATCACCATTAATGCATATGTTGTTTATTAAATTAAATTAACAGGCCTGACTAGATAGATGACACTTTAATACACTGAACCTAGAGGGAATTAAATAGTGTAGTGATCCACATTCTAGACCCTAACCACTACCCCGGCCTAATGAACATCATAGGGATTAGTCCGTAAAGCTCTTAAATCACATGCCTAAATTTATATACATAATTTGGTCTAACCAGCAGATTAGTCTATCTAATAGACTAGTGCAGTGGCCCTCCGGGATCTATGCCGCTACACCAGCATAAACTGATACATAGTACCAGATGCGCAAATCATAAAATGGTCTGTCTAATAGACTAGTATAGTGGGCCCAAAATGGACCTTGACCACTATGCTAGCCCTGCCTAAAAATCAAATAGTGTAGCAGCTGCTAAAACTTAAGTTGATTGGTCAACCCATCTAGCGGGTGTCTAACTAATGGGCCATTAAACTCAATTCATGTTTATATCTTTACTAATTAACTTCTTATAATATTATTGAGTGAAAAATAGATAGATATAAATTTTATAGCACATTTCAATTTTAGCTCGATCTGGTATAGCTATAATTGAATAATATCGGGTGAATTCCTAAATATATTTTTAGGTCCTATATTGGCTAATGTTTAAGCTATATTATCCTTCATTTTATTCCATATTTAACTCCTATTTTGTTGCCATTTACTATTTAGGTATATTTTTGGTTCAGGTAACGATCAATTCTAGACAGTTATAGGTTATTTCTTCATTTTGCAATAGTCATTTCTAGGTCCATTTCTTAGTCTTTTTTAGTGCAATTTTCACTCAAAAATTTATACTTTCTATATGCTTAAAGCCACTCATTCTCTAGGCCATTTACAAGGTCAAATTATAGGCCTTTATGCCATTTTAAGTAGCCACAATGTCATAGCCCTTTTTAGGCACAATTTAAGTACATTTCAATAACACTTCCAAGCCCTCTTTTTAGTTCAAGTTTTGTCTCATTTCAAGCCAATTTTCAAGTCTTTCTATTAGATGTTTGTGCATCCATCAAACCACATTCATTATGTTCTTTTCATGATATGATAATCCCATACATTTACCTAGATTAAATCAAACAAGTTAGGCCATACCATATCCATTATATTAAGCTTATTACTTATAATTATTTCTTACACAATACTAAAATTTTCATGCCATTTACATAAGCTTTGCTCTTGGATCATAGCTATCTAATGGCTTTGGTCTTACATTTCCTTAATGTCAAACATGTGTACATGCTTTCATTTCATACATAAGTACTTCAATATACATACATTCCTATTTTCACGCCATATAAAATAGTTTATGCACATTATATGTCTTAACTATAGCTTAATTTCCATTCACACATACACAAAGCAACCCTATCACATGCCACCTTATCATTTCATATACTATAGGCCTAATATACACATCATCGATCCTCAGTCAATGCTTTAACCATACATTAATACTCAAAATTATCTCAATAGTTCACACACACACACCTTTGTGCACCCTAAACTTCTTGGTCACTAACAACCTAACACTATCCCAAGTTAACATCCACTAAAACCATTTATTCAACATTCAATTAAGCAATGTTCTTTAAGATTGCATCCAAGCTACTCATCACAACCAATTTAACTCCAAAATAGCCATATTTAAAGCTAATTCTAGCCATGCAAATTTAGAGGCATGAAGTGAATACTTGAATTTACTTACCTTAGTCACAAAAAGATGATTTTCTTAACAGTGTCTAGCCTTAAAAACTCAAGAATTCTAGCCCCTTTATCTCACCAATATCCATTTGAAAACACCTTAAAATCATGCACATACACCCAATTAGAATTCTGGCTTTATAAACATCCATTTCCACCCAAAAATCCCTTAAGGAAAGTCATGAAAACTCTTAAAAAGTCACCTTGAATGCTTCCTGGAATTTCTCTAACCTTGACTCCATTAGTGAATTTTCTTAATTTCTTGAGACCTTTTTTTCCCTTAATTCTTTTTCTATTACTTTTATAACATATAAGAGTGAATTTTAGTCATTTTTGTTTGGTGAAAAAAACTTGAAGATGAAATAAAAATGGTGGATTACTAGGAGTGGCCTCAGCATATGATGGAGAAAAAGAAAGAAATTTTAAGCATTTTAGTGGACTTTGACAAATGTCAAGCCACTTATGACATACGGACTGCCTCCATGCAAGTTTATGTGGCACAGGTGGGTCCCATAACCTCTCGAACCATCCAAAAATGACTCAATTTCGATAGAAACTTTAGGAAAAATTTTAAAAATCATAAGGACCTTGAAAAATTACATTTTTTATTTTAAACTTCCTCATTTCATCCCCTCTACATGGTCATAAATATTTGCAGACAAATTCCATCAATAAGGTAGTTTTTAGATTGCCTCAATTTATGTGCTAACCTAAATAAAATTATGAGAATTTGCAAATGACCTCGGAATTCAAAAATTCTTTCTCCAATGGACTCAATGGAATTTTTAAGCTTCAGAGTATGATATTTTCAAATTTGTCTAGGAACACCTCAGGTCATTCCCGGCCTAACTCAATTTAACCCCAAAGATTAATAGCTTACAGCCCAAAATGAATTATTTGTTCTGCTAAATTTTTAAAATTTTCATTTTTCATCAATTTAGAGCCATTTGAATTTTCATGATCAGTGTCGCTGCCTTGGTCCTTGTGCAAGTGACTCGACACCCTGGGCACACTTTTTAGACCTAGTGCAGCTATTCACGAATACTCAACACATAGGCATTACAAAGCTGACCCTTCAGACTATAGAAGGATAGATAGTGATAGTTTTGGGTGAGAGAAATATTGTGAATAATCTCATCTCAGCTATTACAGTAAGGAAACTCATCCAAAAAGGGTGTGAAGCCTATTTAGCTCATGTTATTGACACTGATGCTTCCACCCTTATACTTGATCAGATTCTTATAGTGTCTAAGCTTCCTGAAGTGTTTCCTTATGAGTTGCCAGGTTTGCCTCCACAGCAAGAGCTTGACTTTGAAATTGATGTGTATCCTAGTACAACTTCTATTTCTATTACCCCTTATCGAATGGCACTTGCTGAGCTAAAAGGGTTTGAAGGTGTAACCCCTATTTCACCTTAGGGAGCACCTGTGTTGTTTGTAAAGAAGAAAGATGGCTCATTGTGGCTATGTATTGATTACGAATAGCTGAATGAGGTGATAGTGAAAAACAAATATCCTTTGCCTAAAATAAATGACCTCTTTGAACAGTTAAGAGGTGCAGATGTATTTTCTAAGATTGACCTGAGATCTAGATATCATTTGCTGAGAGTCAAGGAAGCTAACATTCCTAAAATTGCATTTAGAACCAGATATGGGCACTGTGAATTCTTAGTGATGCCCTTTGGTCTCACTAATACCCTAACAGCCTTTATGGACTTAATGAACAAAGTATTCTAACCTTACCTAGATTAGTTTGTGGTAGTGTTTATTAATGATATTCTAGTATACTTTAAGACCAGAGGGGAGCATGAGCAATATCTCAGGGTTGTGTTATAGACTCTGAGATAGAGATAGTTGTATGCCAAGTTAAGTAAGTGTGATTTTTGGCTAACTGAATTAGCTTTTCTAGAACACATGGTATCAGCAGAAGGCATCATGGTAGACCCTAGCAAAGTCAAGGTAGTATTAGAATAGGAACCTCCGAAAAATGTGATAGAGATATGGAGATTTTTGGGACTAGTTAGATATTACAAAAGGTTTATGAAGGGATTTTCTTTAATTGCAGCCTCTTTGATAAGAATGGTTTGGAAGAATGTGAATTTTGAATGGGATGACACATGTTAGGCCAATTATGAGAAGCTATAAAAGATGTTGATAGAAGCTCTTATCCTGACTCAACTTGAACAAGGTAAGGACTTTGTAGTGTACAGTGATGCCACACTTAATGGCTTAGGTTATCTGCTAATGAAAGAAGGAAAGTAGTACCCTATGCTTCAAGATAGTTAAAGCCCTATGAGAAGAATTATCCTACTCATGATTTGGAGTTGGCTGCTATTATTTTTGCTTTGAAAATTTAGAGGTATTACATGTACGGAGAGAAGTGTTACATCTATATAGAACACAAAAGTCTCAAATACCTTCTCACATAGAAAGAATTGAACCTAAGATAAAGAAGATGGCTAGAGTTGATTAAGGACTATGACTATTTGATGGATTACCACCCAAGAAAAGCGAATGTAATAGTAGATGCTTTGAGCAAGAAATTAATGGTAACTTTGAGATCTATGAATACTAAACCACAGTACCTTAAGGAAAATGTTATATTGGCTAAGTTACAGATTAAATCAAACTTTAGATAGTAGATAAGGGAAGCACAGGTATAAATGAATCACTGATAAGTAAGCTTCACGAGGGGAAAACACTAGGATTTGATTTGAGGGAAAATGAATGTTTGTATTATTAAGGTAGGTTATGTGTACCTAGTACAGATGATCTGAGGTTATAGATACTAAAAGAGGTTCATAAAGCTTCTTACTCTATACACCCTAGTAATACTAAGATATATTTGGACTTGATGCCTCAGAATTGGTGGTCAAATATGAAAAGAGATGTGGGAGAGTATGTTGCAAAATGTTTGACATGTCAACAAGTAAAAGCTAAGCATCAGGTTCTTTTTGGTTTATTGCATCCTATAGCAATACTAAAATGGAAATAGAAAAGAGTGATAATGGATTTTGTAATAGGATTGCCTATGACCAGAGGCAAATGTGATGTTGTTGGGTGATAGTTGATAGATTAATCAAGATAACTCACTTTATCCCTGTCAGGATGGACTACTCCCTAGAGAAGTTGGCTAAACTGTATATTGATGAGATTATTAGACTTCACGGTGTACTTATGGCAATCATTTCTAATAGAGATCCTTAATTCACTTCTAGATTTTGGAAGAGGTTGCATAAAGCCTTAGGCACTAGATTGACCTATAGTACAACCTTCCACCCTTAGACAAATGGACAATAAGAGAGGGTGATACAAGTGCTTTAGGATATGTTACACAACTATGCCATTGAGTTTAAAGGAAGCTAGGATTAGTACTTGTCTTTAGCTAATTTTGCTTATAATAACAACTGTCAAACTAGTTTAGGCATGGCCCCATATAAAGCATTGTATGGCAGAAAGTGTAGAAGTCCCTTGTGTTGGAGTGATATTATGGAGAGCAAGATATTAGGAGTTGACTTGGTTAGAGATACTGAGGAAAAGGTTAAGGTGATAAGAGAGAGATTGAAAGCTATAACTGATAGGCAGAAATCCTATGCTAATTTGAAATGGAGGGATATTGACTATGCTATTAGAGAGAAAGTGTTTTTAAAGGTATCCCTATGGAAGAAGGTCCTTAGATTTAGGAAAAAGGGAAAGCTAAGCCCTAGATTTATTAGCCTATATGAGATTATAGAGAGAGTGGGACCTTTTGCATACAAATTGGCATTGCCATTTAAACTATCACAAATTCATGATGTATTTCATATATTGATGTTGAGGTAGTATAGATCAAGTCCCTCACACATAGTCCCAGTATCAGATGTAGAAGTGCAACCAGACTTAAGTTATGAAGAAGAACCTATACAGATATTAGCCAAATAAGTGAACCAATCAAGGAAGAATACCATTCCTTTGGTTAAAGTCCTTTGGAGACATCACAATATAGAATAAGCTACCTAGAAGTCTAAAGAGCAAATAAAGGCTCAGTACCTATATCTTTTTACTACAGGTAATTTCGAGGATGAAATTTCTTAAGAGGGGAAGAATTGTAAAACCTATGACTCAAGGCTCAGTGAATAGTACCATTAAGGCCGAAAAGTGTTCTCGGAGTGCTGAGTCACCTTCACGAGGCTCAAGGTAGGGGTACTGGTCATGAAACTTTGAAGGGCCATAAAATGATGAAATTTACCTAATTTAAAGATTTAATAGAACTAATAAATTATTTTAGGCTGTAACTTAGTAGTTTGTAGGCTCAAATGGAGTCAGGCTGGGAATGACCTATGATGTGCTTAGACAGACCTAAAAATGCCACACTCTAAAGGTTAAAAATTCCTTTAAGTCCATTGGTGAAAGAATTTTTGAATTTCGAGATCATTTGTAAAATTTTCTAAATTTTAGGGTTTACACATAAATTGAGGCAGTTGGTTAACTATGCTATTAATGGGGTTTGGTCATGAAATTTTATGAGCCCCTAAATGGGACCAATCAAGAATTTTTAAAATAAATGCAACAATTTTTGGAGGTCCTAGTGATTTTTAAAAATTCCCCAAAGTTTCTACCGAAACTAAGATTTTTTGGGTTATTCAAAAGGCGTGTGGGCCCTACCTCAGCCACTACAAAAGAGCCAAGGTGACACATGGATAGCCACTTGGCAAAATTCACTCACTTTCGACCTTTCTTCTTCCTTTCTCCCTTTGCTACAATTAATGCCTTCTTCCGCCAAGAACACCATTTTTATCACCTTTTTCAAGCTTTTTATTAAGTTTGTTGCCACCAAAAATCATCTTAACATGTAAAGAATTGATTTGTGAAGGTATTAGAGGCCATAGGAGTGGCTAAAACTCAAGAAAATTCAAGGAAGCTTAGGTGTCAACAAAGAGGACCACAAAGGTAACTTCTTGTGTATAAGTGTTTCAACCCTTTTTATTTTATTTCCTAGGGGATTTAATGATTTTAACAATAGCCATATGATTGGAATTTGATTTGGATGAGTGTGTGAATTTTGGTGGGTTTTTGAAGGAGGGATGGCGTGTATGGAAGGCAAGGCCTAACTGGAGGATTTGGTAGTTTTCTTCAAGCTAGAAGCATGGATTTCAACTTCTTTGGTAGTGAGATAAGTAAATCTAATCCGTTCTAAGCATTTGATATTGAATTGCTAGGAATTATGCTTAAGAACCTTGTATGGAATTGGTAGATTCGGTGGTTTATGTGTGAAATTTAAGGGTCTAAGTGTATAACTAAGCCGATGGTGTGTGTAATGAATGTTTAAGATGACATTTAGATGAAAAGAATGCATGGAAAGGTGAGTTCTTCACTTGGTTAAGAGCTTTGTGTAGGCATTTTTGTGTTTGTATGGCTTGGAATAACGTCATGGCATGTTAGTCAAGGTATATAGCATGTAATATGCTTGGAATATGTAAGTAGATAAGTAGAATTAAGTGGTTGTATGTGTGTTCTTTAGTAGGTTGAGAGGTTCTTTGATGAGTATTGTCTATGAATGGCATGTGTACATAGCTTCGAAAAGGATTTTGGCTTGTCATGAATGGCATGTAAGGTGTAGGTGAGGAACTTAGTGAATTAAGACTTGTATATGGGAGTTAGTAGTATGACCGAGGTATGTTATAGGCTATATTAGTCTAATTTGCATGGTAAAAGCATGAATGATGTGGTTAGGCATGATTGTGTAATTTCTAAGTGTGCATCAGTATGTTTAATAGAGGTAAAAAGCATGATTAAGGCAAAATAGACTTGTGGCTGAGAGCTTTGTAAGGTAAGGTGACATGAAAATGAGGTATGGTTAATGGTATTTAAATGTGTATATTAGCATGGCATTTTAATACGTGGCATGACTTAGGTTGATCTACATGGTTAGTGTAACCTGAAATGAATAACATATGGGACATGTTTAAAGCATGAGAAAAAGATTGAAAAATGAAGTTAAAAGTTACTTAAAATGGCATGTAAAATGGTTTTGAAAAGGGCTTAAAATTAGGCATGAACTTGTACCAAAAATGACCTATAATGTGATGATTTTGTGTTTTGGCATGTAAGCCATTTGTATGGCAAATGGATGTCTTTCTTTGATGTTTGCTTTAGGCCTATTTCTTTCTTTGAGGTTAGCTTTAGGCCTATGGACTTATATGATGATTGGTGTAATTGGCATTGAAAAAGGACCTAAAATGACCCTTAAATTGCCATCGCAAGTAAATAAAATGACCTATAACTGTCCCGTAAAATGGGATTTTAGGACTGTACTTAAAATGGCTAATTATCATGAGAATATTTGAGTCAAAATAATATGCTAGACTAGATTTAATATGCATGTAATCATGCCTTTAGATTTGAGTTAAAAGTGACAGAAATTTTACCTGATAGGGTTAAAAATGACCTGTAATTGTCCAAGTCAAAAATCAACTGTTTGATAAAAATTTTATCTATCTATTTTGCACTTCATAATATTATAAAAAGATGATGAGTAAAGAAATAAGCTTAAAATGTTGTTAGATAGCCTATTAGCTAGACACCCACTGGATGGGTTGACCAGTCACCTTAGGGATTAGCAGCTGCTAGACTGTCTAATTATTTGACTATGGCAGTGCAGTAGTTGAGGTTCATAATTGAGCCACTGCACTAGTCTATAGGGTTGACAATTCTTTTCATTGATTGGATATCAAACTATACAGGTGCAGTAATGAAGGTCACTAGAGTGGCCGCTGCACTTATCTACTGGTCAGACTAGGATAGATTATTTAATATGATTAGTGACTTAAAAAGTCTATAGACTGATTCTTATGCACAGTTATTTGGCATTTTCCCCTTTAGAGGTTCTTATGACTTAATCCCTATAGGTTATGGTAGTCAGTGTAGCATCAGGGTCTAGAATATGAGCCACTGCACATCTTTCAATTCCCTCTTATTCCAGTGTCTATGAGTGTTGTCTACCTAGTTAGGCCTATTTAATAATTTAAATAATGCACTTAAGTAAAATAATTGAGTAATTGAATGAGTTACTTAAAGAAATTGAATAAAATGATTATAGTGGCATTTTGGTAATTTTGAGGAAATCAGACATACCATCTGTATGACATTAAGCATTTAGCATGTGGCTCACACACTACACCTAGACTATTAAATTTAAATTGCATGTGTGTATTAATGTATGTTTTAAATGGTTTAGATTTGCTTACTGAGTTTTTATACTCAGCGTACCTATATTATGGTGTGCAGGTAACAAAGATAAGCAAGCCAACCTCAATGATCATACAATGTAGCTATATAGCAGTTAAAGGGTACAAAAAGTTGTTTTCTTTCTTTTAAGTAGTGGCACTCATGTAATACCCTATAGGTTTTGGGTTAGCATGCTTAAAAGCTATTGTGTTTGTACATATAACCTAGATGTGATGTATATAAGCTATTATAGTGTTTATTTGGATTGTGTGTCAACTTAATAACTATGGGCCTAAGGCCCTATATGGTTGAATGTTGATATATGTATATTTGCCTGATGTTGGCTAATGAATGATTAGGGGTCTAGAAGGGTCTAAAAGGAGGTTTTGTGAATTTGTGGCTTATAAAGTGTTTTTAACAAGTGAAAAAAGTTTTGGTATGTCAATCGAGTAGTTGTTATGCTACCCAATTTGCTGTGACCTATAAAGTGTCTCTATATGCCTTGTCTAAGTTTATTGAACCATGTATGAACATGATTAAAGATTGGATGGAACACCTATGCAATATCTGATAGAATTTAAGAACATTCTATAAGTGTTAAAGAGTTTTATTTAGGAGCAATCCTAGGATGGGTGACCTACTGGGAAGTGCCTCACCTGTCGAGTTTCTTTCGAGACTCGGTAGGGGGTGTCACACTTCAAGATATTGTGAGGTCTGCTAGGACTAATCCCTACTATCTGCATAGCTTTGGATATTAAGAGGTCCATTAGGGCTAATCCTTGCTATCGACTCATATTGGGATATTAAGAGGTCCATCAGGGCAAATCCCTGCTATCCCTTTTTTTTGGGATATTGAGAGGTCCATTAGGGCTGATCCTTGCTATCCCATCTATTAGGAGGTCTATTAGGGTTAATCCTTGCCATTTTGGTGTTGGGAGGTTTTTGAGAACTAAACCATGCTATCAAATAGATATGGTGAGTACAAATGCTGAGGTCCATAACATAGGCCACTGTACAAGTTGGATCTTGATATCTAGTGTTGAGAGTCCATCTATCAAATATGGGCTAAGTAAAGCAATAATGAGGTTTAAAATTATTAATATATAGAAAACAATTTTATAATATTTAAATTGGATGTTATGAAAAAGAAAAATACTAAAATGATTTATAAAGGATAAATGACCTGATTAATACTACAATTATAGATTACTATGAACACTATGTGTTTGTGAATGGCATAGGTGACATGGACTTATCGGATACAAATTAAAGATGGAGTTGAATAATTAAATATTGAAACACTAAAAGAGTATGGATGAATAAGCCCAAAAGAAATTTGGTCAATATGAGGGAAAAATAAGGAATGAAAGATAGAAGTTCCAGGTAGAAGTAAAGGAAGGTTTTAAATATACACATGTATATATATTAAGTATTCATAGAAATTGTATTACATGGAATGTATGTTAAGTATCATATGCTATCCAATTTTAAATGTAGAATGAGAGGTAATATGGATAAAAAAATTTGCATGCAAAGGATATTTTAAGACAAAGTAAAAGACTTCAAATATGAATACTCATAAACATTACACATGATAAAGGGCAAAGGAATATAGTAAAAGTTAAATTAAATCTACCATATATCTAATGATTATTCATGATAAGATGAGAATAAAATAAAAGGAACTTATATAAGAATAATGTTAATCCTCTAATTGATTATTATACATACTTAAGGAAAGTCATAAGGAAGATGAAGGAATAGATATAGACTAATACAAGAATTAAGGATGTATCATTTAGGGGCATAAGAAATACAAATGTCATACTATTAGAATACACCACTGAGTGATTATGCTCAACACATTGGCTTTCGTGCTGATGCATAGGTAATAAGTTAAGGTAGTGGCCATAGCAGATAAAGTCCTAGCATTGGCTAAAGTAAAAGGATTAAAAAGCATAGGTAAGGAGAGTCCACCACGAGCATCATTCACATGCCAAAAGTGTTCTTACATTTTGATTTGAAAAAGTGTTATTTAAATTAAGTATGTATATTTAGTGTATCAGAGTTACTTAATATATTATCGATAAGGATAAATGGACAATAGCTTTAGATTATTTTAATTTCATGTTAAATTTGTAGATGGCAGTTGTAATAATTAATTATTAAATACTAATTTTAATAATATTGATGTTTTACTATACATCTATTGATTATATATGATGTATATATGTCACATATGATGTGAGGTTTTAATAGATACACATAAATATTTTGATAAAATAGTTATACTAAGTGGATAAATAATGTATGCCAATAACTTAAATAGATAAATAATTAAAATGAATGCATAACATCCTTTACCTAAGTCGAGTTAATGGTTAGGTATGAAAGTGTTACAAACCAACTCTACTCGACCTGTACATCCATCTTGTTCCCCACTTTTTCTTTTATTTTTAATCCTATCATTAAGAAAAACTGAATTGAAAGTCAGGGTGTGACAGTCTTTCCCCTCTAAAATAAAATTTCATCCTTAAAATTACCTAGTTCAAATAGTTTTAGGTATTGTGCTCTCATTTGTTCTTTACTTTCCCACGTTGCTTCTTTAGTGTTGTGGTGTCACTTTATTACATGACTCTATTACCTCACGGGGTAAGATTCTCACTACCCCTTTTTTATATGAAAGGTCAGGTAAAATCTCCACTTCTTTAGCTTGTAGTACATGTGAAGGATCTGATTTGTACTTCCTCAACATTGAAAGATGGAAGACATCATGAATCTATTGTAGTTCAAAAGGAAAATCTAGCCTATAAGGCACCGGTCCCACATATTTTGTTATTTCATATTAGCTGATGAACCTCAGACTTATCTTGCCCTTCTTGCCAAATTAAAAACTTCCTTTCACAATGATACTTTGAGAAAAACTTTATCATCCGCCTCATATTCAATGTCTTTCTACTTCAAATTTGTATACAACTTTTGTTGATCTGATATTGCTTTTAGTCTGTCTCTAATCACCTTAACTTTTTCCTCAATATCCCTGATCAAATTTCGTCCCATTAACTTGTTTTCACTTAATTCACTCTAACAAAGTGGAGTCCTACATTTCCTTTCATACAAGGCCTCATAGGGTGCCATGCCAATGCTTACTTGATGACTATTATTATATGAAAACTCTACCAATAGAAGGTATCAATTCCAATTTCCTTTGAATTCAATGGCACAACTCCTTAACATGTCTTCAAGTTCCTATACTTATAGGTTCTCAATGTAAGCATCAAAATCATGTTGATATTTACATTATTCAAGTATCATATTAAACTGAATAACTCATTTTAATTGATCATCTATTTGTTGATGGAATGTTATACTAAAGATTAATCAAGTACCCAAGGCACCATATCTTCTAAAACTATGATAAAAATCTCAAGTCTCAATCAGATATAATAGATGTTAGCTATACATGTAATGCACAATCTTATCTATGTACAACTAAGCTAGTTTCTTTAAGGAATAGTCTATTCTCACTAGTATTGTAATGGCCTGGCATGCCTGGTTAGTATTGTCTGCTTTGGCCCACTAGGCCTCACGAATTTGTCTCTTAGGCAAAAGGTACAACACAAGGACTTCCCAAATAGTCACCCATCTTGGTACTACTCTCACCGGAACATGTTTAACTTCAAAGTTCTGATGGGATTCAAACCCTTAACACTAAAAAGTGTGCTAACCAGGGATACCAAGGCTTTACTTATAAGGTTACCATATTCTCTCCATTCTAATAATTGTAACGCCCGACAGTCAAAGTCTTATGAAAAGTACCGACGAGCCTGAGTGATGTTTCCCATAGTGTGGGTCGTCATTTTGAGTTCGATGAGTAGCATATTGGTCATAAAACTTTGGCGGGCCTAAAAATAGTGAAAATAAATGAATTAAAAATTTTAGCAGAACCAATATTTCAAATTAGGTCATAAACTATTGTTTATAGAGATAAAATGAGGTCGGGCTAAGATTGCCCTAGGAATGTGCCCAGATGGTCTCAAAATATCATACAATGAACCTCAAAAATTCCACTGAGTATAATGGAGAAAGAATTAGAATTTGCTAAGTTCAATAGATATTTTTTTTGAATATTTTTATTTTGGCCTTGAATTATGCTAAAAAGTCAATGGTGGAATTTTGACCTGAAATTTTACTTGAACCTTAGTCCCATTAATCGAGAAATTTTAAAACTAAAATGGGAATTTTCTAAGACCTATAAAATATTTTATGAATTTCTAGGCAAAAAAGTGACATATTATATACATAAAGTAATTAGGCCCCATTTGGCCCAATTTAATAGATCAAGCCTAGCCCATATGACTTATTTAACACCTAGTTATAGCCCACACTTAGGAAAAACTTCATCTTCCCCACCAACCTCTTATGGCCGATGCCAACACTAAGAGGAAACCACCATTTT
>CANXYI012136046.1:0-10259 GCA_948208565.1 Hura crepitans | reverse complement strand
TAACAACATCTATTTACTAATCTTTCTATTAAATTTTCCAATTATGACTATTCATTAATTGATTTATATTACCTCGACTAGACTCTTAACCCAGAGTTACATATGTTATTTCATCCTTACTTATCATTTCATTACTACTAAGTTATGATCCATGCTATCATTCCTCTATTCTAATTCCCTTTACCATGTCTAAGTTACATGACTTGCATGATTTAGCCATCTGTTATTACCGTTCCCTAATCAATCTCTATTCTTCAGCTCTATTCATTATGTATTTATGTATAACTTGTTGCCTATTCCACTTGAATTAGATAATTTCCTCATTAACCTATTTCTTCATTCATATCTTTCCATTTATTTCCCATTTCATCAATCTATTACTTCCTTTAAGAGTTTTATTAAGATTACATAGGTTTAGTCAATCTCCTTTTACAGTTTATCTTTTGTTCTTAAGATATTTACTTATAGATTATCCTAATCATGACAATTAAACTTTTAGTTCCTTTTTAATATCTTTTAAGTCTATTCAAGTTCTTTAATTAATCTGTTTATACCCCTAAGATTCAGGAAGAACTCCCAACTACTGGATAATGGGAATTGCAATGTGCAATGGCCCTCATTTTGGGCCTCGACAATTGCACTTACCCAGTCTGAGAATTGGACAAAATATCAAGCTGTACAGTGGTCCACATTTTGGACCTCAGTATCTATACACACCCATTGCCCGATAGCAGGGATCAGTTTTTAAGAACCTCCTAATATTGAAAAGGCAGATAGTAGGGATCAGTCTAAGGACCTCTCAATATCTGCAAAAAGGATAACAGGGATCAGCCCTATGAGACCTCCCAATATCCCAATACATATCATCACAGACAATCCAATACATTTAGTGGATAGCAGGGATCATCCCCATGGGACCTCCTAATATCCCAATACATATCATCACAGACAATCTAATACAACTGGTGGATAGCAGGGATCATCCCCATGGGACCTCCCAATATCTATAAGTGGGTAACAAGGATCAGTCTATAGACCTCCCAATACCCGAAGCGTGCAGGCTCAAATCAATACTCAGTGGTTGCACCCACCATACATAGGCTAAAATCCATACAGACTCAGTCTCTAGCAGCTGTTAATCCCTAGTTGATTGGTCAACCTATCTAGTGTTAAGCAACCAGTAATCCCATATTCCCTTTCAATTATCCTTCACAGCCATCACATTCATTATTTGGAATACTCATAATAAATCATATTCTTTAATTAATGATCTTGCTTTGTTTATCAGCCAAATTCCATTTAACATCCTTCTAGTTTCCTCAAATTATCATATTTTCAATTCAATTTCCATTCCGTTCATTAATGTCATTTGATTGTCTTTTATCCCCTTTTATACGTGGTTCTAGTTTCTCTCTTCTGTTAGCTTATGCTTATTTTACCCCACTTCCATGTATCCCAAAACATTATACTCTATAGGTTTTATATTACTGATTTCTTTCTTTGTATTACAATAACTTAGTTTTCACATTTAGTATTTACTCTCATTGTTATTATATTTATAATAATATATATTTTCTATACTGTTTGCTAATTTACTTAATACAACTTTCTGGAATTCTTTATAAAGATTGCCCCATACACATATCTTTAGGTCTATGTTAATTACAATCTCTTTTTATGTCCTGAGGTCCATAAAATGTCCATTTAGTAATTTCTTAGATTTTGTCCCTACATTATTTATGTATTAATAATTTCTTATCTTATCTTATAATTTATCCCTTCAGCTTTTTATTAATTGTGCAGCTTTCTAACTCATTCTGGTTCTAATTTAATTCAGCTAATCTCTTTTTCACTTTACCAAGTATTTAGTCGAATTATTTTCAAGTTAATAAGACACAGATATTAATTTATTTGATTAGGTTGTAATTTTCTAGACAGTTATAGGTCCACTTTTACGTAAAAGTTACTATTCCTTTGATAACTTTTTCCTACCAACCTTCTAATCTATTCCATTTTCCTTTCACCTCAACCCATTACATTCTAAAATAATCTATACCATTCAACATTTTACTTATCTTAACATTTTTCTCCATCATATAATGCCTAAAATCTTAAACAACCTAACTTGATTAAATTCCTATCTCTTGTCCAATATTTTTCTTCACGTTAATTATCATATGCCATATCCATTACATTCACCTTACATACATCATCACTACACCATGTTGTATTAATTCTTTTCACCTAAACATACAAGTCCTTATCCATTCCATGTCACTCACATGTTACCCATCATGCTAACATCCTAACATTCCATACCTTTATGCCATACATCCACATCCACACCATGGCATACATGACATGCGCCTAGTCATGCATGTAACTCATACCTACACATCCTTTTCACATCCAATTCACATCCATATGATCTTATAACCTTAAGTTACATATCTTAACATGCATTTCACATAGATACACACATAAGCACCCATGCAAACATAACTTCCATACACACACCCAAGGCTTTAATCCAAAATTTTCCTAACATACAAAGTATGTTTTGATTAAATTCACTTATAATGGGCTCCCGATCATGTCAAAGCCACTCCAGGACCATTGCATCCATCTTCCTCCACCTTTACCCCACCATTTCCCAAACTTCCATATTAGGGTTCCAACTTTGAAAATTCCTACAAAATTATGCATAACCCCAAATTGAAATCTCTTTTTAGGGATAACATCTACACCTCAAAATACTCCCTAAGAAAAATAAGAAACCTTAGAAAAAATCACTTACTCATAAAAAAGGCACTATGCATCAAGTGCTTATAACTTTATTTCTGGACATCCTTTTCCATTTCTGTTAGTTGGAATGGATTCAAGGCACTGTGGAGGTTCAGAACTATATAAATTTTAGGTGTTTTTGGATTGCGAGGAGAGAAAGAATTGAAAAATGGATAAGGCATCCATGGCTAATGATGTCGACCATTCTTGGTGGAGGGAGGAGGAGTGTTCTATTTTATTCCATACACACACACATGTCCACTTTGGTACACTAGCAAAGTGTATGGCCACGATTACGCCACTTATCGATCAGACGGCCCAAATTAATCATATTTGGTTTTAAACTTTGAAAATTTGCAATAATTTCTCTAGACCTCTAAAAATCATGATTTTAGTTCCAAAAATCATCGATTATATTCATTAAGGGTCTCACAAAATTTCAATCGAAAACTCTTTCAGGAGCTAGGTTACTATTCACCTGCGTAATTTAAAAATTCTGAAAAAATATCAAATGACCTCAAAATATTAAAATTCCTTTTCCAATGGACTCACTGGAATTTTTGAGTTTAGGTTATGATAGTTTTGGGTCTGTTTAAGCACTTCTCAAAGCTATCTCGGCACAACCCTAACTGAGGTCACTATTCATCAATTCTCAGTCCGAAATGATTTATTGGTTCTGCTAAAATTTTTATTTCACTCTTTTTCCTCACTTTTTGTTCAGTCAAAGTTCGGTTGACCAAAGCCTCGTTTAGCTACTAAGTTGCCTTTTAGTACTCTAAACATCACTATGCCAGGCTCGAGGGTTACTATTAACTAAACAATGGTTTTTTCGGCATCACAACTAGCTGCTAATCAACATCCCAATCAAAAAAATAGGGATGTTTTGATGATTCCAAACAATGAGAATTCGGGAATAGCTCTTATTACAGCTGAGCTTACTAGATCCAATTATCAAACTTGGAGTAGAGCCATGCGAATTGCTTTGGCAACAAAGAAGAAATTAGGATTCATTACAAGAAAGATCTCTCCTCTATCTAAAAACTCAGTTGAATATGATGACTTATACAATTCTAATGCCATGGTTGTTTATTAGATTTTAAGATCTTTATCTAAAGATCTACATGAATATTTTTTCTATTATACATCTACAAAGAATTTATGGAAAAAGTTAGAAAAACATTTTGGGAGAACCTAATTTACCATTGAAATATCAAATAAGAAGGGAAATGTCTACAATTACTCAAGGTAACAGCCCTATTTCTCTGTATTTATCGAGCTCAGTAAACTCTATGATGAATTACATAGTATTAATGCTCTTCCTAATTGCCTATGTGGTTATACATGTAGAGCACAAAAACAAATGGAAAAAATACTGAATCAGAAAAAATCATCCAATTCTTGATAGGGCTTAATGATTGTTATGATCATGTCAAGAATCAAATCCTTTTACTAGATCCACTACCTAATATCGATAGAGTTTATTGCATGGTGTCCAGTGTTAAAAATCAGAGGCAGATTGATGTGCACGTTGAAGATCCTACTAACAGTAGTGTTATGATGGTTAATATCAAGAATATGAAAATAGATACTAATTTTGGCTAACAAAGTAATAAAAAAAATATCATATCTCAAGGGAAGCCAAATACTGCAGTCATTGCAGAATAGATGGACACATAAAGGAGACTTGCTTCAAAATCCATGGATATCTTATGAGGATAAGGAGCTTTGACAAAAAAATAAAATTAGGTTCCAAGAATCAAGTTAATATGGCAAAGGCACCAGTAAAAGATGATTGTAATACTGATTCATTTAATGCTCTTAGCATGAAGGAGTTAATCCAGCAAGAAGTCATTAAACTATTGAAAGGAAAACAACCTACCATATTACACTTGGCGAATTTTGTTCATTTACAAAATTTTGCTAGTAATGTTACTTCAACTGCTTCTTATATTTCTTCCCTTTATTGGATTATGGATACTGGTGCTAGCAGCCACATTTGTGCATATAGCTCTCTTTTTTTATCACTTATAATATCATTTTACACCTCATTCTATTTATTTACTAAATGGTTGTCACAATGGTAGAATAAATAGGCACTATCATTTTACATCGTCATATCACTTTCACTCATGTTCTTTATGTGCCATCTTTCAATCATAATCTGTTATTTGTCAATACCTTACTAAAACACACCTATGTGACTATCTTCTTTCAACCAAACTTCTACATCTTACAGGACTAGAAGACTAAATATGTGTTAGGAGTTGGAAAAGTGATTAGGAGTCTCTATATTCTTGACAAAAGTTCATTCAACAAGGAGACTATAAATAGTTTTCTATATAAAAGGACCAATATTTATCAAAATTTACCTAATTGTAATGTGAGTCATCTAGGCTTGTCCAACTGGCATAAAAAATTAAGTAATCTTGGATTATATATTATGCAACATTTGTAGTTTTTGCCTATCAATTTTACTACTATTGATGTTTGTAATAAAGCAAAGAAAACTAGATTATACTTTCCTTTAAACAATAAGAGATTTAGTTCCTTATTTGAACTTATACATATGGATGTTTAGGGACCATACCACAAACCACCTTTAACTAGAGCCTATTATTTTTTTTTTACTATTATTGAGGATTGTAGTAGAAGTGTTTGGACTTTTTTACTTCAACATAAGACACAAACATCCTCTATTATCTCTAACTTTCTAAACATGGTCAAAACTTAGTTTGAATTCTCTATTAAGACAATTTGTTCTGATAATGGTAGATAATTTTTTAATAGTCACTGTCAACAACTATTCAATGATAGAGGAATCACTCACCAGAGTTCATGTTACTACAGTCCTCAGTAAAATAGAGTGGTAAAATGTAGGCATGGATTGATAATTCAGGTTGCTAAAGCCTTATTGTTTTAGGCATCCTTACTAAATGATTTCTGGGGAGAAGCAGTCTTACATGCAACCTACTTAATCAATAGGTGGCCATCATCTGCACTAGACTAGATATGTCTATATGAAATACTTTTTAACACTTCACCAAACTATAGTACATTAAAAGTTTTTGGATGTCTCTCCTACAACACTAACATTAAACTAGGAAGAGATAAATTTACTACTAGAGCTCAAAAATGCCTATTCCTTGGCTATGCAACCAGTAAAAAAGGTTATAAAATTTATGATTTTGAGACACAACAGATGGGAATTAGGAAAGATGCATCCTTTCATGAAAATTGTTTTCCATATAGCACAATTACACATTCTGTACACTATATTCTATTGCCTTTAGTTCCTATAATTATAGAAGATATTTTTTTCTTCCCAAAAAAATTCACATCTTCTCATGAACAATCTCACAAAAATCAGCCTCTATCAATACCCCATTCTCCCATCTCAACCAAAGTTAAGCAATGTAAACCTCCATAATGGTTATCCAACTTTGTGGGTAACACCATTTAAGACTTATAACTATTAACCTTAACCACAAATTCTCAGTCTCATCCTAATTCCTCTATGCATACCCCTAATACATATCCTTACACTTACACATCTAGTTTTACATCTGCATATACCAGATTTCTAGCAAATATATCCACAATCTAGGTACACAAAAGTTATAATGAAGCATGTCGATCAACATAATAGACAAAAGCCATGAAGGATGAATTGCAAGCCTTAGAAAAAAAACAAGACTTAGGTTTTGATAAAATTACCTATAGGCAAGAAATTAATTGGTTGCAGATGGATTTTTAAATTAAAGCTTAAATTTGATGGTCCAATTGAAAAATATAAAGCCAGATTGGTTGCAAAAGGATATAATCAGGTTTTTGGTATTAATTTATTATGATAGCTTCTCTTCTGTAGCAAAGGTGGTTATTGTCGGAGTTTTCTTTACAGTTGCAGTAGCAAAAAATTGGTTCATCCAACAAATAGAAATTAACAATGCTTTTCTTCATGGTTCTATAAATGAAAAAGTGTACATGTCTTTGCTTGAAGGATATACTGCCCCTAAACTAGGTTTTGTCTGCAAATTATGAAGATAATTATATGGCTTAAAGCAAGCATCTCGATAGTGGAACTCTTAACTCATAGCCCAATTGCAGCACTATGGATTTATTCGATCTCCATAAGATAATTGTTTGTTCATTTTTTTATCAAAATTGTGTCTTCATGGCATTACTTGTTTATGTTGATGACCTCTTGATTGCTTGCAATTCTCTTGCTAAAATAACTAAGGTCAAATAGTTTCTTTATAACCTTTAAACTATTAAAGATCTATATGATGTCAAACACTTTCTAGGCCTCGAAGGAGTCAGGTCCAATAAGGGTCTTTTCTTAAATCAGAGGAAGTACATCTTGGATTTTCTCCAAGGCACAAGATTGCTAGGAGCCAAACCTGTTGTTTCACCTATGCCAAAAGGTATCAAACTATCAAATAATTCAGGCATACCACTATAGGATTTTGAAAGCTATAGGAGACTTGTTAGTCGTCTGCTTTATTTGGGATACTTTAGACCAGATATCACATATGTAATGCAATAATTGAGTCAGTATGTGCATGCTCCTACTTCCACTCACTGGAAATGTGCCATTCAAGTCCTCAAGTATCTAAAAGGCAATCTGTCTCTTGGACTATTCTTTCCTACTGATAATTCGTTGCAATTACTTGCATAATGTGATGCAGATTGGGCCAGTTATATTAATTCTCAAAGAAGCCTCACTAGATATTTTGCATATCTCGGTAGTTGTCCCATTTCGTGAAAAACTAAGAAATAGACAATAGTCTCTAGATCCTCTATTGAAGAAAAATATCGGGCTATGGCCACTACTGTGTGTGAAATAAAATGGCTTTACAATCTTCTTCTTGATTTCCACATTTCACCTTATTTGCCAATTCCGCTTAATTGTGACAACAAGGCAGCTATACACATCACTTCCAACCAGGTATTCCACGAACGAATAAGAATTTAGATATAGACTGTCACAGTTCGTGATCAATACAAGGCTGGTAAGATTAAGCCCAGTCACATATCCAATTTTAATTAAATTGCAGACATTTTCACAAAAAGCGCTGTCTGTTCCACATTTTTCAAAGCTTCATTCCAAGCTAGCCATGGCTAATGCTCCCATGTTCTAGCTTAAGGGGGGGGGGGGGGTGGGGTTATTATCAAGAGTCTATTATTTTTCAGTTAGTATTAGTTGAGAGAAAGTTAGTTATGCATAGATAAATGTGCTTTTCTATTAAAGTTAGTTAGCAGCAGTTAATTAACTTCTTTACATTTCAATTATTCACCAAATTGTACACTTCTAGAACTTTTAGAAATAGAGAAATTCATTTTCTTCTTCTCTCTGAACAATACGTGCCCATCCAATTACATCTCTAAAATTAAGTTTAATTTTAAGAATATTAGTTACTTTTTTAATAGAATGATTTTTATGAAATGCTCTCCATTTAATATGATGTTTGACTGTTTATGTGTTCCCATTGACTTTGACGCAGACTTAGCTAAATTAAACAATTTGAAGGTGCTCAAGTTAGCTGGTAACCTGCTGAATGGGACCTTACCAATGCAAGGTAAACAATGCTTGTCATAATCTAAAGTTATTTTAATTTTATGCTCATAAAAAATGAGAAAAAATAATAAGAAGAAGAAACTCACTTCGCTCAAAAATAATTCTTCATGCACAAAAAATATTTTTTTAACTATAGTGTTTATCTTTGTCCGTTATTTATATCCATTTGAATAAACAATTGTCAATTTAAATAATATTTTAAATATTTTATTCACTAAATTTAATAATCTGAATAAGCAAATATAAAAATTTAAATATTTTATTCAATAAATTTAATAATCTATATGGGTAAATTTCTATTTAGTAAAATATCTTACAACTTATGAGATATACTATTTAAGTATACATCTAATTCAGTAATACATTTTCTTTCATTTAGTAAATATTCCCATTTAGTGTCCTAATTTCTTATTTATTGACATATTTCAATTTAGTTAAATTTTCATTTCAAAAAAAAATTTTAATGAAAAATAAATATAATGATACTCATATTTTAGTTTAAGAAAAGTTTGTTCTTAGTCATACTTTTATTTGTAGTATAATATAAAAAATATATATATGTCAACTAATTATAATAATAAAATGTTTCCCAGATTTTAAAAGTTTGTCAAAGATGAGCAACCTCAAGTACTTGGATTTTGGATGGAATCAATTCGATCATCATATTCTTAAATTCATCAGCACATGCTCTTCCCTTGAGTATTTAGACTTGTCTTTTAATTTTTTGTTGGGATCTCTTTTTATTGAAGGTATGCTATCAATCTTTTTTAGTATTTGCCATTCAAAAAAAGCCTAATAAGCTGAAAAACAGTAAACATTCAATTACATCATGAAAAATAACTTCATTTTTCTATTTTTAGTGCCAAACTTCATTTTTCTTTTATTTAACTTTTATTTTAGAAAAAAAAAGAGTCCGATCATAATAATGAATAAAGAGAGTCAAATCATAGGGGTAGCAGCCGCAATAATTATCCTTGAAATTTCATTCGTTTGCTACCAAATTCATTTAATTTTAAAGTATTCATTCCACTTTAACTTCATTTAGCTTTAACTTCTATGTTTTAAAATCATATTGCTCCCAAATTCATATATTAATATTTATAGATACTCATTTTTGCATAGATATTCATTTAATTAATGTAAATTTAAACAAAATATCAGTTTTCATAAAATTACAGTTTAAAAACTTTAAAAAAAAATTACAACCACAATTTTATAAATTTTAAAATTAAATAAATATTTAAATAAAAAAGTACATAAACGACTTATAAACTTTTATATAAATAACAAGAAAAAAAATTTTAAAGGCTTACGAATAAAATAATTACATAAGAAAAGTTTCAAAAAAATTCCAACAATCAACTTCCAAATTTCCACAAAAATTAAATTTCTAGGTATAATCACACAGAAGTTTATGTTATTTTTAAAAGCAAATGAGTTAAATTTTCGTGCTTGATACTGAAACAAACAAATGATTTTGAAGCAGGTACCTAACATATTATAAATTATATACTCAACTTAAATTAGTGATAGATTTTAATTTTAATAATTTAAATTATTATAAATCTATTTATAAATATCCATTCTCTCGCTGAATGATTCCTTACTAATCAAATTAAATTGATTCATCAAATTAGTTGAACCATTGACCAATTGGACTCATTTGATTACATATGGTGACAAAGTCTGTCTTTTGCATATATAGATTACCTCTTGCTTCCTTTAATATAACATTGGACTTTCATCCTTCTGACTTCGCTTCAGAGCCGCCTAAATTCAACAGTCTGCGGGTGCTCAAGTTATCTCATTGCTTGCTGAATGGGACTCTACCGATGCAGAGTAAAGACAAAAAACATCTTTAGCTTTTTGCAATTCAAAGTTTTCATTGTTCTTTATTTAT
>CANXYI012135992.1:0-11515 GCA_948208565.1 Hura crepitans | reverse complement strand
GATTTCATGTATGATATTTAGATTCTAAGCACCTATTTATTTTTCTGTAAATATATTTTGTAAATTCTCATATGTGAATACGTGATTTACTTAAATTGTAAAATGTTGTTTGAGAAAAAGAATAATATTATAAATTCAAATTGAATTTTTGTATTAATTTGGTGTATAAATAAGAGTAAGGTTCTGAACCACTCTGGTTTTGTCACTATAAGGTATTTCCTAACTTCGATCGGGTGGCGACCCCTACCTTGTGGTGCCTAACTCGCTCTTCCTAAACTAATCAAATAAGAGTGACCTTAGATTCCTCTAACTTCATTCTCATCTTTCGAGACTTGAGAAGTAAGGCTTAGGTTGAGTCTTCGACTGTTTTGGCTTGAACAGCCCAAGAAAAACAGAAGGGATGTGAACAATATATTAATATTTAGTTACCGGACTGGTGTAGTAGAATAGAGGTCTAAAATGTGGACCACTACATAACTGTATCCCAATATCTAGTAATTGGATACATGTCTCTTAGATATGGGTAAAATCATAAATGGTGTAAATACGATACAATGTTATAAATTGGTAAACACCAGTTATATGGAATGATCAAATAAAGAACACAAAACTATAAAATGAAGGGGTAAATGATGATAGGAAAAATTAACAAATAGATAGTTACAAGCAAAATCATAATGAACAGTGCATAACTTAGTAATAATGTCATAACTAGTTTACTTAACGGACACATAGCTTAACCTAGACTAGTGGGTAGGCAAGAAAGAATCAAATATACATGAGTTTATAAATGTATATAGTTAGAATCGTAAGTAGACTAGAAATAAACTAATTTGTAAAATCTATAGACAACGAACTAAATTACAAGAATATAATTATTTGAATTATCATTAACTCAATATAATAAAACATATATAGACATATGGTAAGAGGTTAGGTTACATTAACTTAGTGGTGCATGCAAACATGGAAAGAGTAAATAACAGAATAAAGGAAATTTGTGAGACAAAAAAATAAGGAACAAACATAATTAAGGTACACATATAAAAGGAGTAAAAGGCTTAGGTGAACTTAAAGGCATGTGTGTGATATAGATGTATACATAAGTTAACTTATGCATGTTTTATTGAATACACCACTAAGCATATTGCTTAGCATATCATGTTCTCTTAATGCATAGGTTATAGATAGGTTCAACACTAGAAGAAGCCTTAAAAGACAATAATGCAATGTTGCTTGGATAGCTTTAGGTTGGTAATTAGTTTATATCATTTGTGTGATGTGAAAATAGATAGTGGCACTCATATGTGTATATGTAGGGTATGGGTCTAGTGCAATAGTTTATACACATGTAGCTTGTTTATATAAACTAAAAAAATAGATGTTAATAATGTATAATTATCATATGACATATGCTTGTTTTGGTATGATAATATACTGATGAAATGAGTGTATGACTAAGATGTGTTTAATGATGGATTGTGTAATAATGATGAGATTGGAGAGTCAGAAGGACCTAAATGATGGAGTTGAGGTTGTAAATTATTATAGAAGTGTTATAGTTGCAAGTTTATTTTGGGATATGTCACTAGGCAGTCTTTATATTACCAAAATTTTGTTAGACATAGAAGTACAATTTTAATTACTAAATCCATATCATGTACTTTAAGGATACACTTGGGCCCCTAATGCTTGCAACGTAAGCACACTACTAAGAAGTGATTAGGTAGTGGCATAATTGGTTAACATGTCATCTTTTATTTGGGCTAGCAATAATTTGGATAGGAGTTATCATAATATGCCATTTATCAATTAGGCCAGGTTAGGGTTGTCATATTAGGTTGTATCAAATCCCAATTTAGGCATTTATAGGTCTCATATGAGTGATATAGGCTTTACATATGTAGACACATTGCACAAACACTGCATTGCTTAAGGCTAATGATTGTTTTTTGCAATAGATTGAAGATGAGCGATTAAAGGTCACCTGCTAGTGTAGAAGAGGTAAAAAGCCATACTTTTACCATAATATAGGAGCCAGTAAACTCTA
Organism: Hura crepitans; assembly: GCA_948208565.1. Lineage (NCBI taxonomy): Eukaryota > Viridiplantae > Streptophyta > Magnoliopsida > Malpighiales > Euphorbiaceae > Hura > Hura crepitans. Next base: position 9,465 of record CANXYI012135992.1, on the reverse strand, counting down.
AAATTGCTATACCTAGTGATATAGCACAACTAGTGCCATACACAGCCCACATAACTTATATAACTTGTACAAGTATAATTGATATTGGTACCAACCATATTGCAACTATTATTATTCTCCCTCCACCATAAATATCACAACAACATTTGGTATCATAGATCTTTCAAGGAATGCATTTAGCCTATGTAAAAATGATGGGAGCCATTAATTCTATAGGTTTGGACTGAGCAGATAGCAACATTTCTAGAGGGAGAGGTCTTTTATCATGAGACATTCTAATTTAATACTCAAAGCTAATAAAAGATAAAAGGCTAACCCTAATACCTCAACACTGCAAAAACTAGCTCTGAATTAGAGAGTAGGCCTAGTAAGGTAACCCAAACTCATACCACAATAGAGGCTAGTCACTAGTACTCTAATCTCTATAGTTAGGAGTGCTTTCCTAGTGTGTAATACACATGGCTAGAGACATGGAGGCATATGTTCGAGATCAATTTCTAGAGAGTATTACAAGTGTGGCTCTAAAGGCCACTAGTAGAAAGACTATCCATTGAGGCTAGACATAAGTGATTCTTCTAGACTCTAGACTTATTCATTTACACCTACTAGGAGTCAAAAGGAGAATAATATAGATGAAACATAACCTAGTTAGAGGCTTAGAGCTAAATCCAACCAAAAGGCTGAAGTGAAAGTACCTACTCACCAATAGACAATTTGAACTAGGGAAGAAGTAGATACCCTTGAGATGACTATTAATACCTTTATTTCTTTGACTTTTTAATTTTGGCAATAGTAAATCCAAGTTCCCCAAACTCTTAGGTATACACATAGTAGCACAAGATAAAGGGCTTTATGTCAAAACCCCTAGATATTGAAATACTAGTTAATGACCTAATAAGATAATGTGTGATAGTAAACTTAGTTTATAGAGATAGCTTATTAGTTGTCTAAAAATAGACCTTTCTTACCAATTTGATTGAACTACCTGTTAATAAGTTTGTTGTTATGTTAGGAATGGATTAGAACTTAAATATCATGAAATAATGGATTGCAAACATAAGAGTTTCACTCTCTAAATAATAGAAGGAAAGGAGATTTATAGTAGTTGGTAAGAGAACTAATTTCACATCCATTATAACCTCAGTAGTGATTGAAAGGAAATTAATCTAGAAAAGTTGTCAAGTCTACTTAGTTCCTATAGTTGGCACTAGACAAAAAGAGCCTAATGTGGATTAACTACCAATAGTGGTAGAACTCTCAGATGTTTTCCTAGATGAATTACTAGGTTTGCCACCAAAATGAGTTATAGTTGATTAATACACCATCATAGTAAATACATAGATACTTTTACCTCTTACACAAATATGGTTACAATAGCCCTAAGTACGATAGGGAATACATTTAAAGGACTAAAAAAGATAGAGGCAATTGATTTTTTAGGGGAAAATAATGTGTCATCTAAGACTATGAGGTCTATTGGGGTGTAATCATATAAGCACTAATTCACTAGATCATATCATAACTCTAAAGTTAAACATGCTTGGTCAAGAGTAGTACTAATGATGGGTGACCTCTCGAGAAATCCTAAAGCCAGGCTATTATAGCTCACTTGTACTTTGTAAGCGACTCAACAAACTAAGAAATGTCTTATGAACTGATGAACATGTTAGGTGAGTAAAATAGCTATGCTTCAAGCTTTAGGCTATATAAATAATCCTCTATAAGAAAGAGTATACTTATAAGGAAGAGTTATGTTCATAGTGAGAATGATCTAACATTGATAGTGGATATGTTCTAAAAGAATATTAAAGATGAATAGCTATTATATGCTTGGAAAATAAGTGCAATGTGATAGTGATTAGTGTCTTGATGGAGATAAGAGAATAAGTAAGGATGAATAAAGAGAGTAGAGAGTAGGAAGTGAGTAGAGTATGTTTAAAGAAGAGGTCGTGGATATTAAAAGAGTTTAAACTCCTAATGTATGTGTTAATGTCCCTAACGATGAGGGTTATTTTTCCTACTTCTTGATGCATCTAACATTAAGGCTGGGTTATGTATTATTTGCCATAACTTACATATTGACATCTTGCATACTTGAATTGCATCATTCATATTACATTCATTATTATACATGCATAACCATAGCTTAAGCATGATATACATATAGCCCTAATACAAAGGGAATTGAAAGAATACACCAATAGTGATAACTAATGGGGTAGCATTTGAGGAGATAAGGCAAAGGGATGTTGTAAATTAAAGTGAGATAAGTCAAGGAGAAAAGTGGTACCTTAAGACATAGATGGGACTGATTTTATAGTAAAGGTAAAAATATAGAGCTATTGTAAGAATGCTTGAAAAATGAATACTAGACAATCAAACATGAGAAAGTACTAAAGAGTTGAGATGTAAGAAAAAATAAAAGAGCCTCTACTTAATGTCTTAAAAGAGGAAGTAGACTAAAGGAACTATGATAGGTAAGAGAGTCTTAAACAAAAGTTTATTAGAAGTGACAAATTATTATAGAGAAGTCAGAACTATTGGAATCATGTAGGTGAAACAATTTAGTTTATGATTTGGGGAATTGTCAGCAACTATTTTTGCATCTAAAGATAAGAAGACGATAGTAGTATAGTAAGGGGAGTTATGTGTACATGATTGTTAAGAATCATAAATCCCTTTTTATCTATAGAGAATTAAGTGTGAGATCATGACAATGGAAATTGAATTTTAACATATGAATGATGGAAGTCAAAAATTAAATTCTTTTTAAACTATTTTATTCTATTGTAACTTTAGAACATAAACGAAAGGAAGGATATTAAGAGTTTAATGATGAGGCTATTGATGACCAAGAATAAGCTTGATATTTTTTAAGACATTATATATAAGTAGATTATACAAGAACTTGAGTATGCAGTTATAGCTAATAATAATTATTAAGCCAACTTAAGCATGATCTCTCATTGAATAAAGTAATTTAAAAGGTGTAATAAATGTATGATATACAATAGTGTTATCGAGGAAATTTCATGGATGAAATTCCTTAAGAGATCAAGGATTGTAATGCCTAAGAATTTTTTATTTCATGAACAGTACTTCTTAGGGCAGTAATATTGTTTCTTGAGTAATCGAGTCACACTAAAGAAGCTAAAGAGGAGTACCGGTCATAAAATTTTGATCGACAAAATGATGATGAAATAATTAGAACTTTTAGTAGAACCAGTAAATCATTTTGTGCTGATATTTAGAAAATAGTGACCTTAGTTTAAATTGTGTTGTGATACACTGGATAAACCTAAAAATAGCATACCTTAAAGGTCAAAAATTCTAAATATTCTAATGGTGAAGGAATTGGAATTTTTTGAGGTTATTTGGTATTTAATCAAAATTTCTTAATTATACAAGTGAATAGTTAAAATTATTCCTCTTATAATTTGGGCTTGAGATTTTAGTTGTCCTTTAATTGACTAAATCATTAATTTTTGCAACTAAAAGCATGTTTTTAGAGACCTTTAGGATTTATTTTGCATTTTTTAAGTTTAAAATATATATAGATTATGGTTATGCTCTTAATTTTGAAATTAAATGTGATTATATTCTTTCTATGAATTTTTCTAATTTTTGATATGTTATGGAATTTAGAGAATAACTAAGAGCATGAGAATTGAGGTGAAAAGAGGTCGTAGGATTGATCCCAAGTTAATGTAGCACATCTCTATAAGTGACGATAAGACCAGTGGATATTTTCTTAAAAAGTGTGATTTCTATAAAAAGTGCATTTTAAGGTTTAGTCACATTTAAGGGTTAGGGTAACCCTAAATTGGTCACTAAGGTACATTAGGGTTTAGAGAATAACAATGAAACTGACAAAATGAAAAATAAATAAAAAATGAATAAAATATGAAGATTTGAAAATGGTGAACATAATATGGAATAGGTAGGGATGTAGTGGTAATTTCTTGATTTGTTGTATAATTAGGTGCACATTAGATTATAATGACCTAAAATGAATAGTCATGATCTATGTTGGAATGTACACTGGTGTTGGCATGAAATAATCTACGTATAAGACAAATAATGTGCATGTACATGTGAACATGCGTGTGATGCATAACATATACATATAAGTTTTTATTGGGACAAATATGTGATATTATAATGATAACCATAATTGGCATGTAATGGGAATATAAATATAGTATTATAAATTAGGAAGTGAAAATATGAGTGTGGCTAAATACCATATCAAATTAAGGTGACAATGCATATAATGGTCTCATAATGTAAAGTATAATGAGAATGTTAACAAGGCATTATAAACTGATCAAAATTCAACTAACGAATTTAGTAAAATGAGAGTTCAATGGCCCATATACACTAGATAGCTGACTAGATAGGTTGATCGGTTAACTAGGAGATAACAATTGTTAAGGCATTTTAGTGCCTAATAACTATTATAAGTTCATAGTCAGGATTGAGACCTTCATGGTCAAGATTTGAGACCTTTATGGTAAGGAGAGATATGTGGTAAGGATTTAGAACCTATGTGGTTGAGAGACCCATGTGGTCAAGATTTGAGACCTTCATGGTCAGGAGGCCTTTGAGGTCATTATTGAGATCTTTGGGTCAGCATTTAATTATGGTATTAGAGCTCTATATATTGATATTTGGTTACTCGACTATTATAGCTGCATGGATGTCCTAAATGTAAACCACTTCACAACTGCATCCTTGTATCTAGTAATTAGATACATGTCTCTCATATATGGGCTAAATCATAAATGGTGTAAATACGATACAACACTATTAATTGGTAAACACCGATTATGAGGAATGTTCAAATAAAAAACATAAAACTATAAAATAAAGGGGTTAATAATTATAGGAAAAGTTAATAGATAGATAGTTACAAGTAAAATCATAATGAACAGCACATAACTTGGTAATTATGTCATAACTAGTTCAATTAATAGACACATAGCTTAATCCAGATCAGTGGGTAGGCAAGAAAGAATCAAATATACATGTGTTTATAATTGTATATAGTTAGGATCATTAGTAGACTAAATAAACTAATTAATGTAATCTATAAACAAAGAACTAAAATTCATAATTATAATTATTAGAATTAACATAGACACAATATAATAAAACATATATAGATGTGTGGTAAGAGGTTAACTTATATTACCTTACTGATGCACATAAACAAGGAAAGGGTAAATATCGAAATAAAGAAAATTGGTGAGATGAAAATAAGTAATAAGCATAAGTAAAGAACACATATATAGGATGTAAATCGCTTAGTTGAACTTAAAGGCATGTGTGTGATATAGACATATACAAAAGTTAATGTGTCTATGTTTTATCAAATACACCACTAAGCATATTGCTTAGTGCATCATGTTTTCTTAATGCATAGGTTATAGACAAGTTCAGCCCCAGAAGGAGCCTTAAAAGACAGTAGTGCAATATGGCTTAGATAGCCATAGGTTGGTAATTAGTTTATATCATTTACGTGATGTAAAAATAGATGGTGGCACTCAAGTATGTATATGTAGGTATAGGTCCAGTGCAGTACTATATGCATGTGTAGCTTATTTATATAAACTAAATAAATAGATGTTAATAACGTATAATTGTCATATGATATATGCTTGTTATGGTATGATATTATGATGATGAAACACATGTATAAGTGAGATGTGTTTGGTGATAGATTGTGTAATGGCAATGAGTTTAGAGGGTTAGATGGACCTATATGATGGAGTTGAGGCTGTAAACTATTATAAAAGTGTTATTTTTGTAGGTTTATTTTTGGATATGTCACTAGGCAACTGTTATGCCACCAAAATTCGTTATACATAAAAGTACGATTTTCATTAGTAAATCCCATACCATATACCTTAAAGATACATGTGGGCTCTCGAAGCTTGCAATGTAATCACACCACCTCGAAGCGATTAGATAGTGGCATAATTGGTCGACATGTTATCTTTAATTTGGGCTAGCAATAGTTTGAGCAGGAGGTGTCACAATATGCCATTTCTCATATGAATTAGGCTACCGAGTTAGGTGAAGGGTGTCACACATACCTACATTATGCTATGTTATGATGGGTGCAACTATTGAGGTCCAAAATACGGGCCCTTACATAAGCTAAGATCTTAATATTTAGCATTAAAAGTGTAGTCTATCAAGTATAGGCCCATAAAATGAGTAACAAGATTAAAATATGTTTTTAACTTTAAACGATCATAACATTAGTAAGCTAACTAGACTTAGTGAAATTCATATAATGTACTAGGTCAATCACTAGGAATTAATGACATGGTATATATAATAGGCATGAGAAGATAAGAACCTATGTTTTTGTAATGCCTTGCATGCTTATATGTTGCATTCATATGTTTGTAAAATGCATATATCATTAAATTCACCACTAAGCATATGCTAATCATATTGGTTTTTCGATGTATAAGTTATAAATAATACATCTAACTAGTCTCAGAATAGCAGTAGTGTAGTAGCCTTAAATATCTAGTTTGTGGTGTATATCTTTTGTTTATTACAAATTGTATTTAGATAATGGCACTCATGTATTGGTTAGGGTAGACTAGGTCTGAGTTATGTAAATTATAAACACAGATTATAATGTAACCTTAAACTATGAATGTAATGATGAATGTATGAATAAAGAGTATGCTTGCTTGCTTAGGATATGCTAATAATACTTGTATGTATGAGTGAAATGTGTGGATGCATGAATGAATTGGCAAAGATGCCTAGAGATATGTGTTAATGAAATATTTTTATGATGGGTCAGAAAGACCTTATGAAGTAGAATGAATAATGATTTGATTATATAAGTGCCTTATTATAGGTTAAAATTTTTAGTTTTCTTCTTGGACAACCATTATGCTGCCAAATTTTCAGTAAAATATGACGTATAACTAATTTAATATAAGAAAATCGTAAGCGTATTTGATAAGCCTAAAGTGCTTACTTAATAATCCTTATACATTACTTAAAGTTCTAGTAAGTTAGCACATCAAGGTATTATGAGAGGGTTTTAAAAAGGCAATATAGTAACATGATATGTTTTATATGCATCCAAAGGTGAATTGAATAAGGGGTGTCATATTAGGTTGTATAAGAGCTAGGTTTAAGTGTTCCTGGTCATAAAGTTGCATGAGTGCCATACAAACTATGATCATGTATCATGCAAGGCTACTCTGCTTAAGGCTAATAATTATTTCTTTTGTATTGAACTAAGATGAGTGAGTACAATCTATCCAGTGATGATGAATAGGTGATGAGTCATACAGTGACAATGATCCATGAGCATGCTAGTTTAGAGGCTCCAGTGCCTAGTGATACGGCTTAACCAGCTCGTGCACAAGCTCAACTGACATTATTGCAACAAATTATAGATTGCTTAGATAAACCATAGTTATAATTTCTCCACCACCAACACCACTGGCTTTAGTGCCACTACCATAACCCAAGCATAATAAAAAACTTAGAAAAGGTAATAAAGATGGGGGCACTAGACTTTCAAGAAAATCAGAGGATAATGTACCTAGAGCTAAGTACTAGTTAGAGTGAACTATTAGAATTCTATAACAATTACAGTGCACACCAACAAAGAACTTAAGATGTGCCATCTCGTTCTTACCAGATGATGTATTCCACTAGTAGGAGATGGTATCTGAACACAAGGTAGCAAAAGATGTGATTAGGAGTTCTTTCTACAAGAGTTCAGAAAGAGATACATTTTAGAGAATTATATTAAGAAAAAGAGGTAAGAGTTTTTAAATTTAGAGCAGGGGTAGAGATTAGTATTAGAATATGAGAAATTTTACACAGCTAAGTAGATATGCAAAAGGTTTTGTTCCTACAGAATAAGGATGATGTAAGAGGTTTGAAAAAGGCCTTAACATTGAGATCCGAATATAGATAACTACTTTAAGGATAAGAGAATCACTTCTCTAGTAGCTGCTGCTTATTTAATTAAGGATATGCTAAAAGAAAGGATAGAATTTCTAGAAGAAAAGATTTTTTCCAGAAGGAAAAACTAGTTCAGCTACTAAAGCTGAGAAAAGATAGAAGGGAAGTTAAGCCCCAAAACAGTCTTAGAAGTAAGGCCAGACATAAAAATAGTTTAAGGATCACAGTTTAAACATAAACAACAATAGCAAGCTACCAATGCACCTATCTTTATAATAAGAAATGTACTAGTAGTATGTGAGACCTAAAAAGACATGAAGGGATTTGTTGGAAGACTAGACCTAGTGTATGCTTCATATGTAGGTCTAAGGATCACTATTAAAGGGATTGTCCCAAGAAACTAGAAGATGTTACACAGTTGCAAGTATCATCACTAGCACTTGGTAAAAGCTAAAAAGAGAATAGAGGTGATAAAGCTAGTACCAGTTTAAGACTAGGATCCAAAGCTAGAGCTCTTGCATGGCAATATAATATCTGAGCTAAAGAAGAAGCCGAAGCATAAGACATAATGGTGGGTACATTCTATTTACTTGAATTACCTACTTTAGCTTTCATCGATCTAGGGTCTACACACTCATATATTTGTACTACACAAACATGAGATAGAAGGTTAGAACCAAAATCTATAAACAAAGATATCATGGTTAGTAATATAATTAGACAACATGTGATAGTTAATAGAGTATATAGAGATTGTCCTCTAATTTTTCAATAACATATATTTTTGAAAGATCTCATTGAACTCCCATTCAATGAATTCAACATTATCCTAGGTATGGATTGGCTATCTAAACATAGAGCCTTAGGGGATTGCAAGTAAAAGAGAGCCACTCTTAAAACAGCTGATGTGAACAAGATGATAATGGTTGATGAATGAAATTCCTTACCTAATGTTATTTTAGTAGTGATAGTAAGGTAGATGATACAAAAATGATGTGAAGCATATTTAGCTCATATGTTTGACACTACAAAGGCAAAATTAGATCATAGTCAGATACTAGTGCTATCAAATTTTCTAGATGTGTTTTTATATGAATTACTAGGGTTTAAAGCTTACCATAGTACATCACCTATATCAATAATTCCATATCACACGGCACTTGTACAAATTGAAAGAATTAAAGGTGCAACTATAGGATTTGCATGAAAAGGGCTTTATTAAATTAAGTGTCTCACCATGGGGAGCACCGCTATTATTTGTTAAGAAAAAGAATAGCTCACTTCGATTATGTGTTAATTATAGACAATTGAACAAGTTGACTATTAAGAATAAGTACTTATTGCCAAGGATTGATGTGACACCTCCTACCAATTTTCGAAGAAACCCGATAAGCAGTGCATTGCCCATAGGTCACGCATCCTAAAATTACTTCAGGCCTACACTCCTTAACACTTATGGAATATTCATTACTTGAATAGTTATTACTTAAATGTTCAGTCTTTCACCTAGAC
>CANXYI012135888.1:0-12894 GCA_948208565.1 Hura crepitans | reverse complement strand
CCGTATTAAAACACTGTAGTTTGTGACAGCCCGATGTGAAGAAAAATCGAAAGGAATCGATTTTTAAGATAAACGATAAAAATCTTCTAAATCCTTTTTCTTTGTTGTATGTTTTGATATTTTTTTTTGAAAAATCATCTCATTATTGGGATCCATGGCTACTAATTTTCTATTGTGCATGAGGTCATGGATTGTAAAAAGTTATCACTATGAGGATGTTAGATTAATCATACAAATAACAGCATGAATGCATCATACTGATAATCATGAGAACTGGACTTCAAATTATAAGTCCATGTAGACTATGTTCCTCATGAGAGGGAATCTGTGTGGACTATAAAATAGGATAAGCATGTATAAGATACACATATCCATGTAGACTATGATCCTTGTGAAAGAGAGTTCATGCAGACTACACATTAATTCCATAATATCACTACTATGCATAGTAAAGAACAAGATAATGATATAAGATAACATCATCATACAAACATGTCAATATGGTAAACAAAATATGTTAAAACATGGTATACAAATCAAATAGAAAACTGTTAGCGAACATTAGTCCACATGGACATCAAATTGCATATATATCAATATATTAAGTTCATGCTGAACTTGTCATGCCTTAAGATAAGTCTGTGCGATTAGGATGTCAATTACAGAATGATCACAATAGTTTAATAGGTTATTACACAAAAGCAAATAGTTTAAAATAGCAACCTACTCCTCTAACAATATGGGGATTGCATAAAATCACCTCACATATGACCAATCATGGGAGATCATAAGTTCATAGAAACAATATGAATGAATACAGATAAGCACAATAAGAGGCCTTAGATCTTACCTTATGAATGAACTTTTAAGCAATAACACAATATGTAGGCTTTTAGAAAGAATTATATTTTTAGTGTGGGATAAAAGTCTAGTAATGCAAATCCAGCACTGGAGTCCTCTTCTGGACTCTTGGAATTATGAGGGTTTCTGCTTTCAAAATTGCCTCCCTTTTATCAAACCCAAGAGGGGTATTCATAAGTTTAAGGATGGCTCTTCTATCCAGAAGAGGTAGAATTCTTCTAGGATTAAGAGATAGAGTCTGTATAGGAAGCTCATGTTTCTGGAAGCTTTTCATGGGTAAGTCTGTATGGACTTTAGGCTCTAAGTTAGTATGGACCTAGGCTTCCAGGTCTACCCTAGCAATTCATAGGCTTTGGCCTTGGTTTTGGGCTGAGTTTACTATAATCCATGTAGACATGCGCTTTGGCATGTCTATGTGGATCTTAGGCTTTGGGCTTAACTATTTTAGGGTTAGTCTATTTAAGTCCGTACGGACATAGGCTTTGCCTTGTCTGGGTATACCTCAGCCTGTGGGCTCTACTGTTCTAAGTTAGGTTTTTGTTAATCGACATAGCCCTTAGGGAATTAAGTACAGGCAGACTTACACTAAGTTAGTTTATACAAACTAGGGTTCTAAGTAGCTTGCCTTATTGCTTGAGCCTTTTTCTAGTTATCATTATATACCCAAAAGTAGGGCATCTATAGTTGCCCTTACTTGGATGTGTGCTTTGGAAACGCAAAGATTAAAATAGTCCATGTCAAAGTACTTGAGTTTGAGATAGTTACCTGAAGGTATACTTACCTAGCGCAAAGCTACATCGAATACAGATGCCTACCTCTAAATCATTGCAAAAACTTGTTAGACTTGAATTGTATCTTTTCTTTAAAAAATAATTGATATTGTCAAGATAAACTACACCAAATGCGGGTGCCTACTCATCCTTAGGTAAAGTGAAAATCCAATTAGATCTGAACATGCCTTTACTTTTGAAGTTTTCAAATAAGGTTTGAAAGTAAGCTACATCGAATACGGATGCTTGCTTGCTTTCGGGGGAGATTAAAATATTAAACTAAAAAGAACTACATTGAATACGGGTGCCTATTTGCCTTCAGTTAAAGATAAACTACACCGAATATGAGTGCCTACTTGCCTTTAAAGGAGTTTCAAGATGTTAAAATGAAGAAAACTACATCAAATGTGGGTGCTTATTCAACTCTAAGTGAAGATAAACTACACTAAATACAGGTGCCTACTTACTTTTAAGGGAATTTTAAGATGTTAGAGCAGAAAAGAAAAACTACACCAAATGTGGGTACCTATTTTCCTTCAAGGTAAAGATATACTACACCAAATATAGGTGCTTGTTTACCTCCAAGTTTGTAAGTTACAGGTGGACTGAATCGAATCTAGTGATAAGTCCTAAAGAGTTAACCATACTAGGTCTAGTGATAAGTCTAAAGAAGCTAATAGTATGGATCGAACCAAATCTAGTGATGAGTTTAAAGAAGCTTATAGTGTTGATCGAATCAAATCTAGTGATGAGTCTAGATAAGCTGACCATGATATGTCTAAATAAGCTAATTGAACTAAATCTAGTGATGAGTCTGAAGAAGCAGATAGTGTTGATCAAATAGAATCTGGTAATGAGTCTGATGTTGTGGACTGAACCAAATCTGGTGATAGGTCTGAAGATAGTCTAATATTATAGACCAAACTAAATTTGGTGATAGGTTTAAAGAAGCTGATAAAACTAAATTTGGTGATAGGTCTGAAGATAACATGATAGCATGAACCAAATCGAGTTTGGTGATAAGTATGAAAAAGCTAACCAAACCGATTCTAGTGATAAGCATTGAGATAGTCTAATGTTGTGGACCGAACTAAATCTAGTTATAGGTCTAAAGCAATGGTCTGAACCATATCTAGTGTTAAGGATATTAATATCATGCAAGTATATGTGTGACATCATGTGCAGGCATGTTGTGTGTGATATAAGTGCATGACTGATGCATGAGTTAGAGGCTTAAATGTGTCATGGAAGTGATAGACATATGCATGTGAGCACGACTTATGTGACTAGGATATGTGCACGTGTGAGTTGATATGGACTGATATAAATGTAATGCCTTGCATAGGTAAGTTCATGTTTTAGATGAATGAGACTTTGCTATGATATGTGAATGAATATGACTTTATCCTAAATGATGTGCACATACATGTTACTTTTCTTTTATGTTCTTGAGCTATGTGAGCTATATGACTAATCTTTAGATAAGGTGCTTATACCAAATGATGCATACATATTTGCACTAATTCTTGTAAACTTAATGAATGTGTATATATGTATGTGCCTAAAGCATGTGACTACATATTGGATGCATTAATACCTAATTAATGTGAGTATGTGAATAACATGACACATTTGCAAATGTATAAATGTGTCTGGTGACTGGACGTGACCTAGTTTCCTCTTGAGTGAATGTACTCTATCCTATCATGAATGTGGTGATTGAGTGAATGAATGAATGATATGTGTGTTAGTTCCTGATCTTTTCTAAATGAAGGAATATGGCAAGATATGTTTTCGACTTAATTGTGAATAATGCATTTTTTATGAATGTACTGATGCATATGTTTTTACTTATTTTATTCTTAATGAATGATGAATACATGCAGCTGCATGATGAATATGACTTTTTTCCTAGATGTTTGAATGAATGAATTGTCTCTTATGATAGATGAATAATGAAAGCATATATATGTTGAGTGATGAATACATCTTTACTTATGATGAATGAATGTTCTTTTTGTGATGGATGTATGATGAAGGCAAATGTATGTATAGGTAGAATGGGTATTTTTTCCTAAAATGGATATATGAATGAGTGTGAGTAAGTAAATCTTTTTTTTTTGTGATGTATGTGTAACAATGTGTCTAAATGCATAGTCATAGGAAAAACTTAGGTTTAAGAAAAGTGAAGGTGCGAAATGGTATGAGATGTCTTATAAAGAAATAGGTTAAGCTAAGGTGATGGAAAGGCTAGGGAAGGTGTTAAGATATAGGTTAAGTGAATAATGGTGAGGCCAAGGCTTGGGCAAAATGTCAATTTGTTGTGAAAAGCATTTTAGCATGCATAGCTGTAGAATGAGTGATTATGATGAATGAGCATGTGATTGCACAATACGATACCCTTGTTATTAGTTGTTTCGAAGATTTTTGAACTAAATATTTTCTCTCTACCTCTAATTTTTACCTAGACTGCCCTTTGTAGGCTTTTAATTAAGCAAGGCTCCTTTATTCTTTTCATTTTTTTATTTTTTTAAATGAGCTTACCCATATTTGGTTAAGGCTTGGGATCTGATTAATTAAATATGGACTTACACCTTTTGAAATGGCTGGATATGCACTTTTATAGGCTATGAACTTGTAGTGATATGTTTTAAAGCTTGCACCATAGAAGGTTGATAAAGTTGTCCAGACCAATAAGTAACTTTCCATGGGTGCTAGCTTAATGCCCTTAATGTTTTGAATCTTTGGGCTTTTGATCTTTTTGAGTACTACATTGACGATATCCCTATTATTAACTAGTCTAAAAATATTTTAACTAAATATTTTCTCTTAAGTTTCCCTAACTTTTGCCTAGGCTCTTGCTCTTGATTGATTGACCTAACGGGAATCAAAAAACTCTTTTTTTTTTTCTTTTTGAATAAGGGCAACCATGGTTGACAAGAGAATACTCAATTGTTTGAGGCTTAAAGGTAAATTTTCCTATTTTTGTAGGCTTTAGAGTTTTGGCATCTTAGAGCTTCTGACCTTTGGATTTTAGGTAAGCAAGAGCCGTGAAATGTTTGCCATTTAGAATGGTTCTTAGGTTTTGAAATAGTTGATTGCATAGAACTCTTTTTTTTTGGAAAACATAAATTTAAACCTTATTTTAAGATTGAAGGAAAGTATTCATTTGGGTTTAGTTGCCCACGGCTTATTATTTTCTCTCATCTCACATTTAGGGATATTTCTCATGCCTTACAAGGAAAGATCAAATCTTGATCTTCAAAATTATGTGTAGCAGTGGTGAGCCATCATGAATTATTTGTGACATATGTGGATTAAGCTGATCCTATTTATTTCTTCTCTTTTTTTTTGTTTAATTTTTAATTTTTAAAATCTCTTAACTCACTTTCAAGAGTACCATGATGTGCAATGAATGAGCTGAATAAAAACGCTCATGAAAACTTAAAGAATGTTTTATTAAACTTTAATTGTTCCAATCTAAAGGAAAGAAACAATTAGAAAATAAAATACAAGCAATCTATCCTAACTTCATTGGATCGTTCCATATCCTTGATTGGCATGCTCCTGCAGTTGGTCAATAGTTGGCCCATAAGGTGGCAAACCGAAGGTCAAAAATAGGGAACCTTGCTTTTTAGAGAATTAAAGGATGATAGTGAGGTCTGGTGATGGGTGATCTTCAGGATTAGGTTTTGCACCATAGACTATAAGGTCTTGGATAGCTCGATGTAGGGATTTGTAGTTGTCAGTCAGGTGGCTAGTCTTTTAGTGATAAGCACAGTATAAATGATGATGATTGCTAAGTGGAGGTGGTGAGGAATGGTGTTCAGGTATTAAGGGTCGAAGGAGGTTCTCTTCTTTCAACTCCTTGAGCATTGTGGACAAAGGCTTATTCGGATCGGTGAATCTATACGAAATCTTTTTTGCTTCGTTGCTTGGTCATTGCTTGCCCCCATGGTCAAATTTATGCCCGTCGACTTCCTTAGAGCACCTTGTTGCTGGACTTTTTGAATCCTCTCTTCTACAAATGCTATTATCCTTTGTTTTAATACTGCCATTACCTTGTTTATCATGCCTTTAATCACCATTTGACTTTCACATTTGGTTTCAAGTTTGGTTGCTATTTTGGTCATGAAGAGTATTTAAAAGAAAGAAAGAGTTGAGTCTTTTCCTTTGAAGAGCCTAAGCAAATGATAATCCTTATAGTTAGCATGATACATGGTTAATATGATATGATTTATGTTTCAAGCATTTATGATACCATGTTATGCTCAACTTGCATGGATGATTGTAAATTTGAAGGTTAGTGATACATATGGATACATGTCACACCTATACTAGGTAAAATGGTACAAGTTGAATGAAGTTTACATGATGGATGATAAGTATAGTATGCTAAGTGTGTGCATGGGATGTAACTTTAAGTGTACATGACACCTATATTAAATAAGGTGATACTAGGTGAATGGTAATATATGCATGGATGAATGATGCATGACTAAGCCTAAGTAGTATGCATGAAAATGGTACAGTTTTGGGATAATGTTGTACTTGTGCAACATATGTTTATGGATGAAGGCCTATGACTCTAGTACATGTATATAACTTTTATGATGCCAATGTCATGCATGATGCATAATGTTGTGCAAGATTCTTAGTAATGCCTATTAACCATTAATCCATCTTTCAGGAGGGAGCTGAAGTTGATTTGCCTTGCAAAATGTTATCTAGGATTTTCCCCTTTCTAGATTAAAGTCAAAAATGTATTTACACAAAGGACTGAAAATAAATTCAATGTCTTATTGTATTAAAGGAAAATATTACAAAAGATCACAACTAAACTAAACAAAAAAGAAAAGGAGAACAAGATTAATTAAGGGAGCTTTCAAGCTTTTAGATCAGGTATCTGGTTGGCGCCGATGAGATCTTAGATGGCATGACAAAGAGTGGTGCACTTGTTCGAGAGGTGGCCTATCACTTGGAGGTAAGCATAATATAGATGAAACCTATGATTAGATAGAGGAGGATCAATCCGTAGCTTGTATGTTAATAGTTGTAGTTTTTCTTACTTTATGAGCTTAGTCAAGCACCAAGATAGAAGTTTGCCCAATTTGGAGAAATAGCGAGTCCTAACCATGTTGACATTAGTGACTTAGTCCAAATTATTATTTTGATGGGCATATTCCCCATTCTTTTTAAATCCTCTATTCTGAAGTGCTAGTTCAAGATCAACAGCAATGTCCTTAAGTCATTCCCATGTGGTAATGCCTTTATTAGAGAGACTAGCATTCATGTAGCTATTAGCATTCTTGATTAACATCTTGATCTGGTCGGTATCATTAGGCTTATTCCTCATTTTAAGTATCTTGTCCCTCCATTGTTCTAAATATTCTGAAAAGGATTCATTAGGTTTTTGGTGCACCAATTCTAAGTCTTTGAGGTCACTTTAATTGTTGCATTGTTTGAGTATTGCTTGTTAAATATATGGGCCAAATCTTCCCAGTTCACTTTGACCTTCTTTTCTAAGCTATGGTACCAATCTAGGGCCTATCCAGTTAGAGACATACTAAATAAGCTTACCATTTGTGCTTTCGATAGATTAGTCGACCTCATAGCTACTATATACTGCTTCAAATGAGTCCTCGGGTCAGAAGTGCCATCAAACTTGCTTAAATTTGGCATCTTGAATTTATGGGGCATAGTGTGATCATGCTTTAAGCTAATGTCTTCTAGGTTGATGTCTTTGTCTCCAGTCACTAGATGACTCATGGCTTATAATTTGTCATTTAGTTCTTTAATAGGATCTTCCTTGTCATACTTGGGTGGTGGAACCCTATTGTAAATAGGCTTAACAAGTGGTATCTCTTTATTAGAAACCTGGTCATTAGCCATTTCTTTCTTACCATTGTCAGCAGTAGAAGGTTGGTTTCTATCTAGCTAGGCATACATACTTAATAGTGCATTGGTCATAGTAGCCATCATCCTTTTCTCCATATCTTGAAGGATGTCATTTAACATCGTCTTCATCACTACTTCATCTCCAGGCATGATTATCCTTTTGGTAGATGGATCAATGGTGACTGCAAAACAAAGGGTTAGTAATGATGCATGAGTTATCTAAGATGAATCATGATATGTAAAGTATGCCTTATGTATAAATGATGTAAATGTGATACACACATGTGTGTGGATGTATGAGGTCGCAAGATACATGAGTAAGAAATTAATGAACCTTTACAAGATGATAGCCTTTAATGCATGGTTAGTATGGCATGTGCTAGTATAAAGTGTACATGAGTCTACATGAAGTGTGTTTACAATGCGTGAGTACTAGGATGGAAATGTAAAAGTTTATGAGATATATATGGTACATAAGAAAGATACAAAGTTTATGTTATGTAGTAGGTTATGCATGAACATAACAAAGGATACATGTTAGGTGTACAAGGACAAACACAAGCAGTAAGCCTTCCAACCTTATCACTCCCACATATGTGGTTTTACCAATTCTTTCTAGGTGGGCTTACCTAAACATCATCATGGGATATATAGGTTCGAGATTATAGGTCTAATTAGGACCAATGAGCTCTCATATTTAAAGTGCATAAAAGTATAATGGCCTATGACATTTAAGTCTTATTTGAGATGAAATTAGGTTGGGCCCATTCCAGTTAAATGGCATAATAGGCTTAGCCCCACTTTAAAGAAGGTTAAATGTAATAGGCCTATATAGTAGTCACAATGCAAATCACAAAGCTCTTAGGGTCATACAGCCTAAGGGAAGTCCCTAAGCTTGACTATGGGCTTATGGTCTAGTCTGAGAAGGCTTATGGTTTTCACAAGCAAGGATCCCTCCTAATGGTTCTTTCTAATCAAAGATAATAGTGATCAGTTAGTTCATCATTTCATATACCTGAAGGCACGAGGCATGATTATTTGGGTACTTTCAAATTCAATTCTCAAACTCCAATGGAGTCACCACTGTAGAATTTATTGTATTTACCAGGGATGAGGCAATTAGTGTGTGGAGTCGCCATTTGACTCTACACCAAAACCACTAATATGTAGCCAAAAAAGGTTCGAAATCAGATCTTATTTATGCCCTTATAATATACTTTCCTTTATATTCTAACATATATCAATCCAGTATTATGCAAGCAAACATTTGATTAAAACATTCATGTCACCTTTTCATGTAGAAAAAATAAGTTACAGCATTCAAAATATACAACAAGCATGAGCACATATAAACATCCACAAATTAGGTGTCATTTATTAGTTGTAGTTTGACCTAAAAATTACCTATAATTCCATAGGAATTGGCAATAATTGCCTAACTCCCATCTCTAGGAGATTGGACTTTGTTAAAATACATTTTTCATGTAAATTTTATTAAGGAAAACTCAAAACCATTTTATTATAAAAGCACCACTTAATTAGATAGAAATTATTAATGTGATGTTAGGCTTTTGGCATGTAAAATGAGTTATTAAACTACATATTACAACCTAAATAATCAAGAGAAGAAAGAAGTACAAAACCAAATGAGATAACACAAGGCATATAATAGGTCTCATCTTCACATCCTCGAATTCGTACAAACTCGATAATGCTCTAATATATGTCCGTACGTACTGTTACATGTAGGAATGGCTAGGTCCTTCCAGACCTTAAGCCAGTATGAAGGGTTACTCTTATACAGTTCAAGGAGATAGGTTAGTACCATAAATAATGGTCAGTGAGGACTTAATAACATAATAACAACATCATATGTAATGCAAATATGACTAATTAGGATGATTGTTGAGATAATGTTTATAACTATGAGGATGTCAGATTAATCATACAAATAAGAGCGTGAATGCATCATATTGATATTCATGAGAACTAGATTTCAAAATATATGTCCTTTCAGACTACGTTCCTCATGATAAGGAGTCTGTGCAGACTACAAAATAAGATAAGCATGCATAAGATACACATATCCATACGGACTACGATCCTTGTGAAAGGGAGTCCGTGTAAACTACACATTAATTCCGGAATATCACCAATTGCATAGTAAAGAACAAGATAATGATATAAGATAACGATATCATGCAAACATGTCAATATGATAAACAAAATACGTTAAAATATGGTATACAAAGCAAATAAAAAGTTGTTATTGAACATTAGTCCATACGGAAGTCAGATTGCACATATATCAATATATTAAGTCCATACGAACCTTGTCATACCTTAAGATAAGTCCGTGCGATTAGGATGTCAATTACAAAATGATCACAATAGTTTAACAAGTTATTACACACAATCAAATAGTTTGAAATAACAACTTACTCATATAATCAATGTGGGGATTATATAAAATCACCTCACGTATGATCAATCATGGGAGATCATAGGTTTACAGAAATAGTATGAATGAATAAAGATAAGTACAGTAGGAGGCTTCAATCTTACCTTATGAATAAGCTCTTAAGGAATAACACAAGATATAGGGTTTTAGAAAGAATTATATTTTTAGTGCTAGCTAAAAGTCTAATAGTGTGAATCCTATGTTGGAGTCCTTTTTTGAACTCTCAGAATTATAGGGGGTTTCAGCTTTCAAAATTCCTTCCCCTTTCTTATACCCAATAAGGGTATTTATAGTTTTAGGGATGGCTCTCCCATCCAGAAGAGGTAGAATCCTTCTACGATTGGGAGACAGAGTCTGTATAGGAAGCTTTTGTTTCTCAAAGCTTTATGTCGACAAGTTTTTATGAACTTTAGGCTCTAACTCTATGTAAACCGAGGCTTTTAGGTCCACCCTAGCGATTCATAGGCTTTAGGCCTTATTTTGGGCTAAGTCTACTGTAGTCCGTGTAGACAGAGGCTTTGGCTTATCTATACGGATCTTGGGCCTTAGGCTTAACTGTTCTGGGCTTCGCCTATTTAAGTTCATGCAGACATGGGCTTTGCCTTATCCGGGGGAGCTGTGGGCTCTACTGTTCTAGGCTAAGTCTTTGTTAATCGGTGCAGACCCTATGGCATCAAGTTTGGACGGACTTATACCAAGTTAGTCCGTACGGATTATGGTTCTTGATAGTTTGCCTTATTACTTGAACCTGTCTTTACTTATCATCATAGACCCAAAAGTAGGGCATCTACACACGAAATAGGCTGCCTTAAAAATTCAAAAGAAGCTGCCTTAAGTTGTCTCACAATCATGATGTTGATATGGCAAATGCTTTAAATGATTAGATAAGTATTCAAAGATAGGGTTGGTCTTAAGATGGCAGAGCTTTGAGTATTTATAAAAATGCTTTATTCAAATTCGATTATTTATATAAAAATTTGAATCCTTCCTAAATTTGAATAAAAAAACTTTTAAATTATCCAAACCATCCGAATTCGTTCAAATACATGTTTAATACATTAAATATTAATTAAATTTATAATATATTTGATTAAATATATTTAAAATAAATAATACATTCTAATTAATTAAATATATTATATTATTTATGTCAATATATAATGAATGTATAAATTTCATATAGTATTTAAGAAAAAATATTTTTTATAAATTAAATATTGAATTATATAAATGGGTTTAGGTAGTAAGTACCTAATGAACCATACTTGAACATGATACAAATAGAAAAATTAATACTCGAATCCATCCCAGACCCATTTAGAAACTACAAATCCATCCCATTATGGTCGAAGCTAATCGAGTACTCAAAAATATTTGACTCATTGCCATCTCTAGGTTGGCCAACAATACATCTAGACCTAGCAAAATTTGACCCAACCCATGAACTCAATCCATATAATCCATATTTTTTTGACCCATACCCAACTAAATAGTAAATAACCCAACCTATATGACCCATAAAAATATGGGTTGGGTTAGGGTCAATCCAATTTGATCCAAACAAGTTGGGTCATAGGTTAACTCATTTGACCCATATATCTTTTAAATATGAAAATATAATGTAACTAGCCATAAATAAATTGTCAACCAATTATTTGGTGGATGAAATCATTTTATTTTATTATTGATATTATATTTAATGCTAAAAATATTAAAATCACATTATTGATCATTATAAAAAATATTTTTTCTTTTATGTGTCATATAAATTAAGTTTTAATAAAAATAAATTATTTCAAAAAATTAAATATGATATATAAAATTAAAGTTTTTTTAAAAAATAAATATAAAATCAATTTCTAATTTAATTGATAATGTGTTGAATAGTATAACATAATATATAAAATCAATAAAAGATTAAAATGTGGCACTTGTAGTTATAAAATCAATCTATAATTATTTCTACTTTCCTAAGTTTGATAGTGATTGGATTATATGTCATTGCTCAATATAGTTTGAAGTAATTAAGTGATAAAATTATAAAAAAAAGAGTGAAAAATAAATGGATTGACCCATAACCTAACCTATTTGGGTCAATCCGCAGGTTAATCCATAACCCGTTTGATCTATTAATGACCCAATTCATTTTTTATCCTCAACTCAATTTATTTTTAATCTGATTCATTTATGATCCAATCTATTTTAACCCAATCCAATCCATTTGCCACGTATGTCATTATAGAGAGGGATAGTCTCCATATTGAGAAGATTGAAACACGACCACAACTCTCTTTTTTAATTTGACTCCATTCCTCTTGCATAGTAATCTCTTGTTTTTTTTTTCTTTTTTTTTTTGCCATGTAAACAACAACCTTGGCACTTCAAACAATAAATAAAGTTCCAACTCAATCAGAAATCGTGTTAATAATACAATGTCAAAAATAATGAATTTTATATAAAAAATCCAAGATTCTAGCAGTTTTAAGACTTCGCTCTTCCATTCATTTCCAAAATTTCAGTTAAAATAAGCAATCAATTAGGATCAATTGAGACACTAAGGATAGGATAAATAGCAGAATTACATGTCAGAGAAATAAAGCGATTGTTCATCACCAAATTAAAAAATATATATAATTATCACATGAAAATAGTTGGCAATTAAGAACTAGGATAATAAATATCAAATGCATGAGAAAGATAAAAAAATTCAACCTTTTCAATTGTTTGTCTAAAATATATTATACTTTTGGCATATAGCTAGTTGCATTTACAAGCTTGTAATTGACCTACTTGCTAGTCTAAGTAACCATGGAAGCTGAATAGTTCTTAACACTAAGTGTATGATGAGTTTTTCAAAAATAGTTCTAGGCTAGTCTATTCTATGTTTTATTCTAAGTAAAACTT
>CANXYI012135687.1:0-15119 GCA_948208565.1 Hura crepitans | reverse complement strand
TGTGTATCTTAGAATTGGATAACTTATATGCAATGAGCTGTTCTAGGTTTGTATTGCGTACATGTCTGCTCAGCAAGATGGTCCTCTGTAGACAGCATATCTTTATGCTTACCCTTTCTTAGAAAGTTGCTGAAGAATCTCAATATTCTTTTTGTAGATTTTTGATACTGGATCACTTGAAGGATCTTTTGGGCCCTTCCAGGTTTCTAATGTCCAAATTTTTGGGGGATTTGTTCTTCATATTGGTTCTCTTACTGGAGGGACTGGTAGATTTCTGTGGGTGATAAAGCTATCTGTAAGATACAGTTTGTAACTCAATTTCTTGTCCTCATGTAATTAATTTGATGATTTCCTTTTATTACAAAACATTCCTAATCATTTTGTAGGCTGACTATGATAGGCGTGAACTAATTGCCCGTAACCATACATGTACTCACATGTTGAATTTCGCTCTCAGGGTATGCTCTGATTTCCATTTACATATCAGTTCCCTTATTATTTGTACGCATTATTTTTTTTTTCCAGGAAGTACTTGGTGATCATGTTGATCAGAAAGGGTCAATTGTTCTTCCTGAAAAACTGAGATTTGATTTTTCCCATGGTAACTTTCCTTGAAGCAGTTCTACACGCAATATACATGCTCATTCCTTCTCCATGGGTTGTATTCAAAAATATGCCATTTGGATTTTGTCCAGGCAGACCACTGGATCCTGACCATTTGAGAAAGGTGGAGTCCATTGTGATTATCAAATTAAAGCTGAATTAGAAGTATATTCAAAGGAAGTAAAACTTTCTGAAGCCAAACAAATCAATGGTTAACGAGCTGTTTTTGGTGAAGTAAGACTTTCTGCTCCCATTCTCTTGTTAGCAGAGAAGGATTGCATGACCTGTGCACATGCTTTCTTGGCATTATGCACAGCTCACCTTCCAGCCTATATTTTGTAACATCCACTGTGCGGACCACAACCACAAGAATTTAATCAATTCTCTCTCTCTCTCTTTCTCTCTATCTGATTATTCTTTCTGTTCCTCTTCTAATTTCTGCTTCCAATCATTTCGGGTTCCTTAATTCTCTTACCCATCACTCATTGTTAGGAATATTCCTAACATAGTTATTTAAAAGGCTGCTGCCTGTAATATTTCAGCCCTTTCATTCTTAAAGAAATGAAGAAAATGCATGAACAATCATTTTTAGCTTCTCTTTTACATTCTCCACTCATTTCATAACATGTATACAGCATTAAAATTTTTTATGCCATGTGATCAAATTGTTTTATTGCATTTGGACACACGTCGTGTAGAGAATGCGGAAGTTAGAAGAGGAAGATATGTATTTAGCATTTCTTTTTGATAGTATTTATTTAAAAGACTGCGGCCTGTAATATTTCAGCCCTTTCATTCTTAAAAAAAATGAAGAAAATGCGCGCGCAATCTGTTCTCAACTCAGGCTATGGTGTAGGGTAGAGAAATTTCTTGGCTTTGACAAGGTTTTGTTCCTTCACAACTATCAAACTTTTATTATTGCTTTAGCTGCAGATGATGACAGGTACTGGATTTAGCTTCTCTTTTACATTTTCCACTATTTTCATAACATGTATACAACATTAAAATTTTTTATTTCATGTGATCAAATTGTTTTATTGCATTTGGACACACGTCATGAAGAGAATAGGGAAGGCAGAACAGGAAGATATGTATTTATCATTTCTTTTTGATAGTAGTTATTTGAAAGGCTGCTGCCTGTAATATTTCAGCCCTTTCATTCTTAAAGAAATGAAGAAAATGTGCGTACAATCGTTTTTAGCTTCTGTTTTACATTCTCCACTTTTTTCATAACACGTGCACAACATTAAAATTTTTTGTCATGTGATCAAATTGTTTTATTGCATTTGGACACACGTCATGAAGAGAATGGAGAAGGTAGAAGAGGAAGATATGTATTTAGCATTTCTTTTTGCTAGTAGTTATTTAAAAGGCTGCTGCCTGTAATATTTCAGCCCTTTCATTCTTAAAAAAATGAAGAAAATGCGTGAGCAATCTGTTCTCAACCCAGGCTGTGGTGTAGGATAGAGAAATTTTTTGGTTTTGACAAGGCTTTTTGTTCCTTCACAACTATCGAACTTTTATTATTGCTTTAGCTGCAGATGATGGTAGGCATTGGATTTTGTTAGTTTATTGTGATTGTGGATCAGCAGTTCTTAGTATTCGTGTCCACTTATTTGTATGTATTCTTGCACTCAACAGAGAGTAGCTTCTCTTAAAAGTCGTGTGGATTCGACATCTATTCCAGCAGCCATGAAAGCTGATATTAGGGCTAAGATTTCTGTACTTCAGGTACTGCAGCCATGCAAATGTTTACGGAACTAATCTTTTGCCATTCTCATTTATTTTCCTTTTTCACATTGCTGTTACCTTGTTTCCATCATGTATTTCATCCCTAATTCTAGATATCAATATTATAATTATTTCATCAGAATGAAGTGAGAAAAGCACAAAAGAAGGTTGCTGAAGAAAACATGCACAAGGCTATCAAGGTTTCGACAGAGATGGCTGAAATAACTCCTTCAGCAGGGAAGGAGTATTGCATCTCCCTTGTTGATTGGTTTAGATGCTGCTGCAGTACGTGAAGCAGTTTCAGAAGTCTTAAAAAAGGTTGTTAGCTGTCTATATTTGTGGGCATGTGCTATGGTCTTGAATACTTCTCAAATTCGTTTTAATTAACCGTGCAAAACAAGTGCTAATCTATATTTGTGATTGGACAGGGGATGTCTGCTTTGGTTTTTAGTGTGGATAAAACCACAAACAAGGTTGTGGTGTGTGGGGAAGTGTCAGGAAAGTCAAATGCAGGTAAACAGCTGGAGGTATCTGAGTGTTTAACTGCTGCTTTGGAGCCTCTAAATGGGAGGAGTGGCAAAGGGAAAGGCGGCTTTGCCACGGGCCAGGTTTGCAATATTATCATGTTTTCTGTCCATTTATTAATGAATAAATTGATATTCATCCTTGCAAAAATCCGAAAATGTGATCTTCTGCACGTGTTCACCTAAAGAACTAGACTTAATAATATCTATATTTATTTGCCTCTAGAGATCTCAGATGTTCTAAACTTCGCATGTTTCAAATCCTGTCCTGCTATGTACTTCAAATTTATAAATTTGGAACTAATGGCTTTATATGTCTGTGCTAACTGCTAAGCTTGGATCTTAGTTGGAAATACACTTTGGAGAGTAAGTTCCTTCAAAGTTTAAACAGAAAAAACAAGAAAATGGCAGGCTTTTTGCAATCTCACCCTACACTCTGACATTGAAGAGGTTACACTGCTTCTTCCAATTCAGATGTCAGAATCATCCCCAATTCAGTACCCGAGAACCCTCTGAGTTGAAAAAGGAAGGAAAAAAAAATGACAACGTCGTGTCCCAAATTTGAGAAAATGTGTAGATACGATAATATATGAAGGGAAACATGCGATCGCTTTTCTTGGTTAGCTTTTGAGTAGAACTGTTAATTTTGAGGTTATTTTCTGTCATTGTTTTGAGAGAATAACTTCAATAAGTTTGAAAAAAAAAAAATCCTCTGGACACGAATAAGATGTTTCTTTGCTAATGACTTGACTTGATGTGGTGTAAACTTTACCGTTCAAAGATGCTGAAAAGTTTACTTTTAGGTCCTGCCGTCCTGGATTAAATTTATATAGTTCATCTTTCTTCGTATTACTCTGGAAAAGAATGTGTCTAGCAGTTACATGCTCTTGGTTTTAATTCAGGGAACAGAGGGAGTACATGTGGACAAGGCGATGGATTTGGTTGCATCGTTTGCGGAAATGAAGTTGAGATGATAAAAAAGGATTGCAGTCATGTTTCAAATGCAATAATGTTTTGTAGGTTGTCTTGTTCTTCATTCAACTTAATCTGAAATACATGATTGCTGGTCGAGGCACTAGTTGCAGAGCTGTATCGGCTAGATACCACCTTATTGAACCGATTTGTTTATTAAATGGATACGGAATGGAGTTGAACTTTCTACTTCTCGTTTGTAAGATATTTACTTGATATAAAGTTACATGTATGAATTGGATTAAACTTATTTTCTTTTCTTTTTTTTTTAATATAACAATTGAACTGATGGTAGGTGCTGCTTTCCTTGTGCTCGAGTTATTTTGGCGAAGAAAACCCAAGAATGTGCCTTCTGCTTGTTTTTCGGTGTCATTGGAAACTCTCAAAGACTGATCGTTTGTTGTGGCAATTGACAATGAACTTGTAGGTTGTTTTAGTTTGCGTCCTAGGCTTTTTAATAACAGTGTGGTAGAGTGGAAATTCAGAAGTACATGCATCTGATGAACTGTTTTTCTTGCATAACATTCATTTCATGTAGGGCTGTGCACAAACTAGTCAATGCAATCTATTAGATTAACTTTCGATTTTGAAATTTTTATCATCAAGAACGAATCATTAAATTGTTTACTAATGGTAGCGCTATTGTTAGCAGCGAACATAGCAAGTTAATTTTAACAAATATTGGTTTTAATGTAGTTAATTTGATTACTCTTTGAAATCGACTAAGCTCTCTACATTGAATAGGGAAAGAGAATTAGCCATCAGGCCTCTGGCCAGGTGTGTACATTGCTTGGGCAATGTGTTCAAGGACTCAAGCTCAGGTCCTCGGCCATCCCAAAGAGGGATTTGTCGCTAGCAATAGGGTGTACTTGGCTTAAATTTTTTTGAACTGCAGAATTGATTTTTTGATTTTTTTTTTATTATAATCAAATTGAATTGGATAGATGATTTTAATTTGGGATGAATTTGGATCTTTATAAAATGAGATAAATTTGAAAATTATTATTAAGATGTGGATTGAGAATTGTACTAGAATCGAATCGTATTAAAAAAATGATAATATATATATATATATATATATTAAATTTGAATAATTTCTAAATTAAAAATAATGTTTTTTAGGAAATAATATTTTGATTATAAGAATATAAAATAATTATTAATTATGATAAGTGAATGATTATGTATGTGACAAATTGTTATGATGAACACGGTTTGGTTGTTTTGCTTATTTAGTTTGTTTTGCTTATTTAGTTTGATATAGTTATAAATCGAAAATTTCATATTCGATAAAGCATCTTGACATTAAATTGCAAAAATTTGATATATTTTAAAGTAAGGAGATGTTGCATTATATACACATGTTAATGACAATGCATGCTAAAAATTTTTGTTGTCTCTAAAATAAACCGTTCTATTCAATTAAAATATTTTGTTGCTTTGAAAACATTTCATTAGTGGTCATCGCATCGAAAATCTGGCGGCATAATGATTGTTCGGTATAATATCCAAAAATTTTAACCTATATAGAAAGACATTTCCATAACACAAAAGCATATTCATTCCAATTGCATATCATACATCATCACAACTCAAGCAAGTTACAAATAGGTCACATATGCAACTCATCATAGCCATATTTTAGGCCAATAACATTATGTAGCATCACATGCCTCAATCCCATGCTTCAAAAGAGTTAATGTGTGTGCGTGTATATTGTTTATAGTCATCTAAGAGAGAGTGATAAAATAATAAGTTTTACAATCTTGATCGTATCCAAGACAATAACATACATTCTATTTATTTACTATGTATATAATAGAATGCCTTGGTTCTATGGTAGTGTATAACGCCCGTGCTTCGAGGCTTTGTGAACAGTGCCACTGGGTCTAGGAAGTTTGCCCAAGGTGCAGGGTCATGTGCATGTAAATCGAGGTAGTGACAGTAGTCATGAAACTTTGAGGGGCTTTAATCAGATGAAGAGAGCAGAATTTAAAAATTTAGCACAACCAACAATTCATTTTAAGCAATAAGAAAGGCATCTGTGCAATAAAAATTTTTCGGGCCGGGATTGACCTGGGATGTGCCCGGATGGACCTAAAAATAGTGGATCCTAAGGCTCAAAAATTACACTGAGTCCACTAGCAAAAGAATTTTTGGAATCGGAGGTCGTTTGCACATTCTGGTAATTTTTTAGGTTAGCACGCAAATAGAGGTAGTTTGAAAACTGCCCTATCGATGGAATTTGGCCATCAAAATCTATGAGCCAGTCAAGGAGATTAAAATATGAATTTTAAAACAAACGTATAATTTTCTGAGGTTTGAGTGAATTACTGTGAATTTTCAAAGTTTACCAAAAAATCAGGATGGTTCGAGATTTTCAGGACCACCCTTGACATGTCAAAGTGGGACCAACCTCATGCCAAGTGGCCAAGGAGGCTTGCCAAGTGGCAAACCTCACTTGACAAGTAGATTTTCGCTTGGAAAGGAGAAGTTTTCTTCCTCCCTTTTCCTTGCTATTGTCGATGCTAGGACTGAAGGAAATAGGCCATAACTTCTTCATCCCTTCAACAAAAATGGTGATGCTAGGACTAAATTCACTTCTGTCTGTTAGGCACCATGAGGAAAAAGAATTAGGCGAAAAGAGCTTCTCAATTGGGAGATAAAAATCATCAAAGTTTACTGGTTTAGAGCAATCTAGAATAGTGACCTTGAGGTGAGTTCATGGTTGATTCTCCTCCTTCCCTTGGGATTTTTGGTTGCCATTTGATGCTAGATTATGTTTAACACATGTGTAACTATGTGTGTGAGGTGTTTGTGGCAATTGAATGGCAAGTAGAGGTCTACGAAGGAGGAGAAAGTCACCTTAGAGAGGGCTCGCAACTTGTGTAATTAGGGGCTTCAAGTGTTACTCTTAACAAGTAGGTGAATTCCTACATTTATATCATGACCTTGATTCCAGCAGCTTTTTTTCTTTGTTGTAAAGATGTTAGGCATATGAATTAGCTTAAGCAAAGTAATAAAAGTAAAGTATGGTAGCACGAAATTCCATAAAAGGTAACTTATATAGGTAATTGATGAGAATAGTTAAGTTTGGTGGAATTTGTATAGTTGGCCGAGAGGTGTATATGAGGAATGTTGTGTGTTCATGGTAATTGATGGGTGTGTTATGACACTTGGGGATGAACTATGGTTTGGATGTTGTTAAGAAATAGAAGTGTGTGTAAAATTGTTAGCAAGTGCATGCATGGCCTAAAATGTGTACATGTAGTAGCCGAGAGCTATGTCAATTTGGAGCATGTGTATAGCTAGTTTTAGTGGTCCTATGTAGTATTTGATGCATGAATTAATGCTATGTTATATAAGGAAAGGGATATATGCATGAATGTGTGGTGATTCCTTTATGGCTGAGACATGTGTGGCTTGCATGATGGCATGGCTTGCATAGTATAAAGTATATATGTATGTGTATATGCTAACATGGTAATAAGTAATATGTATGCATGATAAGTGATATAGAGATGCATGTAAAGGCAATGAATCTTTAGTGGCCAAGAGGTATAGAAGCCATGGGAAGGGTGTGATAAGTATAGCCTATGCAAGGGCTTTATGCCTATAAATGTTATGAGATAATGTTTGTGGAATGATTTGTGCACTTAACCTTTGTGCCTGTAATGGCTAGTATGGTGTGATGGTTTGAGTTAGCATGTAATGACCTTAATCTGAATAATGCATATGGCATGGTAATATTTTAAATGTATTTTGAGAATGTGTCCTGAAATGACTAGAAACGTGGTACTAAAACATATGTTAATAGCCTAGAACAATGGCTTAAAAATAGACTTGAAATAAACTATCAAAATTGAACATTTACTTGTGCCTTTGGGGCTAGATTTGAGATATATGTATATATGGCATTTGGGCCTATTGTTTGGCCTTAGAAGTGGCCTATATATGTTTGTCTTTGGGCTTATGAATGTACTTAATAAGGTGTTGGAAACTATGTTGTAATTGGACCTAAAGTCAAAATAACCTGTAACTATCCAGTTGACCATTACCTGAACCAAAAATGTCATTGGATAGAAGGTGTTAGTTTCCTGAGAACTAATGCTATGATAAATTATAACACATTAAACCTTGTATATTGGTAATAATAGAACTTAATTTTTATTTGGGATTTTTATCAAGTAAAACCAAAATGTAGCCATGCCAGACTGGCTGAAAAATAAATATTGTGATAAAATTTATAATTGTCTGTTAATACAATGTAAGTATTATAAGAACACTTTTGGCTAATAATTGGACTTAAAATGAGCTACTTGGCCCACTAGTTAGACACCTACTAGATGGGTTGACTAGTCAACTTAGGGTTTTACAGTTACTAGTTGTCTGATGTTTAGGCAATGGATATTATTGGTAGCTAAAGAGGCCTACGAGTTGATCTCCATTATGTCACCCAGATGTTAAGGTTTATTTATGGTTGGGGAGGCCTATGGGCTGATCTCCATTATGTCACGGATATTTATTTATTTTTGGCTGGGGAGGCCTATGGGTTGATCTCCATTATGTCACACAAATATTTATTTAATTGTGTTTGGAGAGGCTACGGGCTGTTCTCCATCATGGCTCGCATGCCGGTGCAGTAGCATAGGTCCAAAATAGTGACCACTGCACCAGTTTATTTTCTCTCTAGATCTAGTGTCTATTAGGGATGTCTCTTGAGTTGGATTAGTTAAAGTAATTAAATAATATTAATAAATTCAGATATGGCTTTGAAACTAAATACAAGAGGCATTTTAATAATTCTGCATTGATAATGAATAAATGCTTAAAATGGTGTAGTACATGCATGAAGTGACTTATAATGATTAAAGGCATAAATTATATGGCTTATGATAAATTAATTGGATAATTACAGGCATAAATACCCTAGGGGTAAGACAGTAATTATGTATGCTAGTTTTTTTAACTGAACTGGGATATCAGTTTAAGATCATGTAGAAGTATAACATATGGATTAACCTTTGGACATGCTTTTAAATGGTTGAATTCACCACTGAGTATTTTTATACTCAGCATACCTGTTTTGGTGAACAGGTACCTAAAACAGGGACATCATCTTGTAAAGCGCGCAATAGAGTTTAGAGGTCATATTGAGAAGACTAATTATGTATAGATGTATGATTTTGCACTCTATGTACTTAGGTGGGGAATATGGGTGTGATGTATATAAGAGACACATGGTAGTATCTGCATTAATAAGTTGTTCTGTAATAATCTGTGTAATGGTTTTTCTTATTTACATGTGATCTGTATGCATGCTTGTGAGCCTAAGGCTCTGTATGTTTTTATTGTGGCCTGAGGCCTGTGATTGCTGTGTGTTAGGTGATGTTGATAGGATGAGATCTAGGGGTCCAGAAGGGTCTAGGAGATGTGATTTATAATATTGAAGTGTTTATAGGTAGATATGAAATTTGGGATAGTGACTAGGGCGGTTGTTGTGCTATCGAATTTTTAGATAATACCAGATGATGTTAGATTAGATAAAATATGTGTGTGTATATATTTGTTATGCAATTTCAAGAATATGGTTATTATGTCACTTTGTTAGTTTAAGTGTTATGATAACCCTAAAATGGAAAACATGTTGTGTTAGGGTTTATGAGGTGTTAAATTAATGGAATGAATGAAAAATGGGTTAAAAATAAATTAAATGATGAAAAGGGTAGGTTGGTCAAATGGTTTGTTCATAAAGAGTATAAAGGTAATTATCATAATTGTGGTTGAAATCAACGTAATTAGAGTGTATTAAGATTAATAATAATGGTACATTATTGCTTAGAGGTAAGGAATGAGGAATGCTAATGATATCATAATGGATTGTATAAGGCATATATGCATTTGTGTGTGTAAATATATAATGTGTATGTGTTGAGATGTGTGATGCATAATGTGTGTGTGAAAAGAATGTGACTTGCAATGTATGTTGGTAAAATGATAATGTGATTAATGACATTTATGTTATGAGGTTAATGATGTAAAATGATCACTTGAATAAAATGAGAAAGAATAATACAAGTAAGGATGAGACATTGCAAAAATGTGGTTACATAATGCACCATAAAATGGTAAGTCATTGGTTAACAAGCATGCCAAAATTGTATGAATGTGTGAATAGAATTCTATGTGGGGAAATGTGCATAATATATATAATTTACATGGAACTAAAATAAAGATGTCGATAGGCTATATGTGTTAGACAACCTATTGGATAGGTTGACTAGCTAACATGGGATGTAACAGTTGCTAGGATACTTCAGTGTCGTGTTTTATATGGGTATAGCCTCATGAGGTCCATAAGGGCCATTGTACACATGTATGTTGTATATGATATGATATGATATTTTTATATAGGTACAGCTACTAGGAGGTCCAATAGAACCACTGCACATATTTTTGTGCAGGTGCAGCTACTAGGAGGTTTAATAGGACCACTGTATAGTTATAGTGATATATTATGTTGGTGCAGTAGCCGTGAGGTCCAATAGGGCCACTACAGACTTTTTTGCTAGTGCTGTAGCTGTGAGGTCCTAAATATGGGGCCATTGCACATTTTGATCTTGATATCTAGTATTGGGATTAGTATCTATCAAATATAGGCTAGTAAATAGTGAAGAACAATATGTAAAATAATGAATAATAAGTTGGTAAGCAATTATTGGTAAATATATAAAGACATAAGCATTATAATGGGAACAACACCTTATAACATGATTAAGTATGCACCACATGAACATAACATTATATGTGCTTGTCACATGACCTATTTTTATGTAGCATTGCTTTCCTAGTGTGATTGTGTGTGTGGATGCAAACATGTTTTATTGAATATGCCACTAAGTTTTATGCTTAGCGCATTAAGTTTTTTATGCATAAGTTATAGATAGACAACTTCGAGCTAGCCTCAATGCTGAGTGCAGAGGTGTCAACTTCAGTCATTTTGGTATACTTTTGTATTGTACAATGTGTTGTATATATAAGTAAATGGCACTTATATGTAACTAGGTAGGATGAGTTAGTTGTGTCTCATGTGTATATATATTCCT
The DNA here is from genome assembly GCA_948208565.1 of Hura crepitans. NCBI lineage: Eukaryota > Viridiplantae > Streptophyta > Magnoliopsida > Malpighiales > Euphorbiaceae > Hura > Hura crepitans. The sequence goes on along the minus strand of CANXYI012135687.1, from coordinate 4,183 downwards.
TAATCCTAGTTTGAGTACATAAACTAAAATGATAGATGTTGTATCATGATAATATGCATGCATATAAATTTGATGGTGTGTTGATGATGTGACTATTATGACTGCTATAATAGCTTGATTATGAGAATGTTGATTGAGATGGGATGAGAGGACCAGATAGGTCTTAAATGATGCCTTGTGATTGGGACTTTATAGAAGTGTTATTTCTTACAGGTTTTATTTTAGGATATGATACCATACAACCATTATGCTACCTGATTTCTGTCTTAGTAGGACATAAATGTTTAAGTGCATGTGTGTATAGTGCATGATTGTTTACATGGGGGCTTGGGATGTTCATAGTTCACACATACACATAATAGGGTTTTAAGAAGATAATGGTAGAATGAGGTAAAATCTATTAATGTGTCATCTTTTATTTGAGCTAGCAGCAGTTTGTCACAATGTGTAACGACCCAAAAATCCCGACTCTCATGAATAGTACTTTTCAAGATGAATAGTGCTTCTTAAAACTCGAGTCGCACTAAGCATACCGACGGGGAGTATTAATTACGAGAGAATTTTAGGCAAAGTTTGAAGCCAATCTGAAGTTGTTCGGATTGTTAAAAATGCTAATTAAGATTTTACGGCATTGTCCTATAAATAGTGCTATAGGCAAACTTGAATCATAAAATAAATAAAAAGTTGCTCAAAATAATCCAAAAATGTTACAACCTGATACTCAAATATTCCAAATAGTCCAATGGCTTTAGAATCAGAATTTTTTGAGTTCAAAAACTATTTTTACCTAATTTTTGGGAAATAAAATGAATTAATTTTTTAAGTTCTTGTCATAATTTGGGGTCGATATTTTGGGATGATTTAGGGCTTGAATTAGTTGAATTTAAGGATAAAAATGGGGAAAAGTTGACACTCCTTTCAGTTATAATGAATTTTTGAAAGAAGGAAAAATTAAATATGGAAAAAGTATAAATAGGGAATGAATTTCTTTCCTTCCATTCACACCATACACACACACACTCCCCTTCCACACAAAGCAAAAGTTTGGCCTCTCTCTCCCTTTCGTCTTCTTTGATTTTTCTTCATTCCATAACAACAACCACATTGAAAAATTACACTCAAATCGAAGATTGTCCCAAGATAGTCTATGAACACCAAAATCATCGGGAACGATAGAGAAAATCGGGAGAAAAATCGAGAAGTTTCCCAAAATGAATAGTAACCTCTCGTCACTTGAGTATTTCTTTTTTGCTAATTTTTTTCATGAGTTCCTAGGGTGTCATAGAGCTCCTATCTAGACTTGAAATATTTTTTCAACTTTTATATTATTTTATATTAATTTTTTAATTTTGTACCCTTTCAAATTCGTAGGTAAAACATCGACTCGAGCCTCTGGAGGCAAGGAAAAGGCTTAGGCTGATTTTGAGCATCCCATACATCCCTTATTAGTATGTGTAATCACATTAATTTGAAGTAAATTACATGTATATTATTACGTTTATTAAAGTAAATATTAGTAATAAATGGTAATAAATGAAATAATGCCTAATAAATGCTATGGATGGTAAAATATGATTAAATGAATGATGTATGTATGAAATGTGAGTTATTAAAATGAGTATATAGGCATAAATCATGAATATGATGAAAATAAGGCATAAAAAGCCTTATGTAGTTACTTGTTATATGGATGGAATTAAATACAAAAATGTGTAATCAATGCAATTAGGCCTAATGTAGTATTAAATGTGATAAAAGAAACATGTGAGTGTGATTATTGAGGGCTGAATGCCCCTTGGCATGTGTATGGCTTAATTGCATGAACATAGGCATTATGGGAAATTAAGTTCATAAGTATTAATATTAAGAGAAATACAACATTATGATGTAATAAATAGCACTTATGCCTATATATGATGGAATGCACATTTTACAAATTAAATGTATGCTAATGAGTGAAAGTAATTATGATTTAGAGGCTTTGAACCATTTGGGACCGAAAATGCACATAGAAGGAGTATATAAGCAAATTGTAACTTATGTGGGTGCATTTATATGTATAACTTGCTTTAGCCAAGATATCGATTTTGTGTGAGGTTATGTGTTATATGGAATACGTGTGTATGCTAGGAATGGCCAAATGCCTTGAGGGGGGTTATAATTCTATTAGGCATGGTTAAGTCGTGTCAATCATGCTCGTGAATTGAATTGAAATGAATGTTACCTTGTGAGTTCCATGGCATGACTTTAACCTTTTAGACACATAAGGCATGCATGATAAGGCAATAAATGCTAATTTGAAATGCAATTACCCATAGAAAGTCATAAAATGTTCATTTAAGTTGCTAGTTAGGTTTTGAACGACTCTAAGACACATTAATGTGATTCGATGCCATTACACCTAGGAAATTAGTCTTATGGGTGGTAATGGACATCAATAGGCCTAAGTTGGCCAAGCGAGTTAAAAATAGCCCGTGCAAAAGTGTAATGAGGCCAATGTTACATTTAAGTAAATATAATGGTATGAGAAGTGAGATTGGTTAAAATGATATATAATAACATGTTTAATGATGACTATATAGTTAGACAACCTAGTTTGGATAAGTTGACCAGTCAACTAGGATTTTTAGCAGCTACTAGCATACCATCAGGTATGAGATCTAAAGGTTATTGATTTATGTGCCGATGGGCACAAGTGCCTATGGGTCTAAGTTTATTTATGCATCTGAGGATGTGAGTGCCGACGAGCCTAAGATTACATACCTAAGGGTTTGAGTGCCTATGGGCCTAAGTGTTATGTATCTGTGGATGCGAGTGCCTACGAGCCTAAGTGTTACGCATCTACGGATGTGAGTGCTTATGGGCCTAAGTCTACATGCCTATAGGTGCGAGTGCCTTTAAGCCTAAGTTATCCATTATGCAGTCTTGGTTAGTTGTCTTATTGATATAGGCATAAGTTAAACAAATCAAAATGACTTAAAAACACATAATTTGGAATTAAATATTAAATGACATTAGTATGGGACAAACGAACATAGGTAGGCTAAATGACTCAAAAATTAGACTTAAGGTGTCTTGATATGGTCATTAACATTCAAATGGCTATAAATGGTGAATAGATGTTAATATAACCCAAAGTACTAACATGGATAGTTATATATGTGAAAAAGAGGTCGAATGATGTGAAAATGAGCCTTTAAGTGAATAAGGGCTTTATGACTCAAAAAACACATGACATTATTCCTTGAAATACATAATTACAGTATGGTGGCTTATATGCTATTAAGATGATGATATGATATATGTTGTGCATTATAGCCTATTAATGATTGTTATGTGATGTTTATGGGATATTTGGCATGTATGATATCTAAAGGCATGACTATTGCTTAAAAAGTGCATATTTACAAATAAGTCACCAAAAATGCATGTTTGTGATATTAAAATCGATAATGACATATGTTGTATTCATGTGCATGCTAAAACTAACCTTTTTACAAGTTAAAGTGATTACACCACTAAGTGAAAGCTGAGCGCATTACTTGTTTGTGATGAGTAAGTAACATGGTAGCAGCTTAGAGCTAAAGCTTTTACATAAATAGAGGCATAAAGATGGCCCTTGCATGGGTATTTTTGACATTTTGTAATAGTAATAGTTATGTTAATGTAATAGGTTACTAGTTAGTGTGCTCTTGTGATCCCAGAGGGATTAGGTCTAATCTGCATTTTGTAGTGGGTTTTGTACTCAAAATATAACTATTGATATTGCTTTTCTGCTTCTTGTATGTTTATATGTTGATTGATGAGTTTGCATGTGATAATGTTGATTGTGATAAGCTTAAGACTCACTATGATTTGTGATGGATATAGAGGGTCAGAAGGACCCATTGGAGTTAGAGATGAGTTTATTGGCTTTATAAAAGTGTTTTTAAGTAGGTAAAAATTTGGAAAAGTATCTCGGTACAATCATTATGCTATCGAATTTTTGACATGATGACCCCAATATTTACCTCGATATGCATGCCAAAAGATTTTTGATATTTTTATACATCTTTAAATCAAGGAAAGATTTCCTAAATAAAAGTTTTAAATTTTTAGTGAGTTTTGGATAATGGAACTAGATATCATTTTGTGTATACATGTCCCCTATTCGGGTCTAGTGTGTGGATCGGGTGGAGGGCAT
>CANXYI012135618.1:0-15022 GCA_948208565.1 Hura crepitans | reverse complement strand
CACAAAAAAAAACACCAATAAATTATTTTGTGTAATATTATATAATATTTTAACCAAAATAATAACTCTACACACATATATAATATTTAAAAGAGACACACACACACACACACACACCCACACACACATATATATATATATATATATATATGCCTATATTATAAATATTATAGCTTATATATACATTCAAAAAATAATTTAGTGACAAAAATTGTTGCTAAAAGTAAATATTATAACATATATAGTGACGAAATTGTTGTTAGAAATTAAAAATATGTTGCTAAAAAGTTAGATATTAATCACTAAACACTATTAGTGATAAATATTTCCTGTCGCTAAAAGCATTAAAAATATATATATACAAACTAATTGGTTAACTGAAATCGATGGATTTTTGTATGTTGAACCGAAACAAAAAAAAAATAAAAGTATAAAAATGGAACAGCATTAATCGATTAGGTTAACTATAAAATCAATTCAGTTTCACGGTTAACCATGAACACCCTTACTTGGCCACTAATAAGCTGTCGTCAAATCTTAATACATCTTGGTACTATCAGGATGCACAACATAAGGTGCATAATAAGCTTCTTGCAAAATCTGCTTCCTTAAATCTTCAACATCCGGTGCACATAAACAATCATGATAATACAAACAACCATTATTCTTGATCTCATACTCAATGTGGTTTCTTTCTTGAATCATATTCATAAGCCTGTGATTATCCTTCTGAGCTTTTTTCACTTGTTGTAACAAACTTGGCTTGACTTGTAGTTCTGCCTATAACCCTCCATCATCTATCAACTTCAAACTGACATTTATAGCTTTCAAAGTAAATATAAACTTTCTACTAAGAGCATCTGCTACCACATTTGCTTTCCTTAGATGATAGTCAATAAGAAAATCATAGTCTTTTATTAACTCCATCCACCTTTTTTATCTTAAATTCAACTCCTTATGAGTTGGAAGATACTTTAAGCTTTTGTATCAGTCCAGACATAACACTTTTCCCTATATAGATAGTGCCCCCATATCTTTAGAGCAAACACTATGGCTACAAGCTTTAAATCATGGGTTGGGTAATTCTTCTCATAAGGCTTCAACTATTTGGAAGCATAGGCCACAACTTTTCCTTCTTGTATAAGCACACATCCTAACCCATTTAATGAAGCATCACTGTAGTTCATGAAATCCTTCCTTGATATTGGCTAAACTAGGATTGGAGCATCTGTCAACATACTTTTCAACTTGTCAAAACTCTTTTGGCACTTGTCATCCCAAATAAACTTGGCATTTTTCTTTAAAAGACGTGTCATAGGAGCAACAATCAAAGAAACCAATTGACAAACTGCCTATAATAGCCAGCTAGACCCAAGAAACTTCTTATTTATATAGTGTTCCTAGGTGGCTTCCATTCCATAATAGCCTTAATTTTGCTGGGACCAACTCTAATACCATCTGCTGAAGCTGTGTCCCAAAAAAAGACACCTTATTAAGCCAAAACTCACACTTACTAAGCTTGGCATAGAGCTTTTCATCCCTTAACATCTGTAGAATAGTTCTCAAATGCTCCTCATATTTATCTCAATTCTTAGAATACACAAGGATGTTATCAATAAAGACTACAACAAATTGATCCAAAAATGGTTGGAAGATACGGTTTATAAGATCCATAAATGCTACTGCAACATTGATAAGCCCAAATGGCATTACCAAAAACTCATAGTGGCTATATCTTCTTTTGAAAGTTGTCTTGTGTACATCTACCTTTTTCACTCTCGATTGATAATACCCCGATCTCATATCAATCTTAAAAAAAACACCTGCCTCTCTAAACTGATAAAACAAGTCATCAATTTAAGGTAGAGGATACTTGTTATTGATAGTGACCTTATTCAACTGTCTGTAGTCCACACATAGTCTCAAGGAGCCATTTTTCTTCTTGATAAAAAGAAATAGTGCTTTTTATGGAGATACACTTGGCCTGATGAAACCCTCGTCTAATAACTCTTGTAACTGTAATTTTAACTCTTTTAGCTCTGTAAAAGCCATTTGGTATGGAGCTATGGATATTAGTGTTATGCCTGGCAATACCTCAATCCCAAATTCAAGCTCCCATTCTATTGGTAGACCAGGTAACTCTTTTGGGAAAACATCCTTAAACTCTAATACTACAGGTCTCTTGCTTACTTTTGATTCCACTCTTCTGGTGTCAATCATATGGGCTAAATATGCTTGGCAACCATTCTTCATCAATCTTCTTACTATGACTGTTGATATCATATTAGACATACAGTCTAATATTTCTCCCACAACTGTCACTTCTATCCCATCACTAGCCTTAAGCGTGATTTACTTCTTTTTACAATCTACTACTACAAAATACTTAGACAACCAATACATACCTAAGAGTAAGTCGAACTCATTGAAAGATAACTCAATGTGGTCAGTTGTAAACTCATAACTTATATCGGTAAAGGACAATCTTTATAATCTTTATCAACAATGACATGTAGTCCTATCGGATTACTGACTATAATCTCAATATTAAGCATCTCTCATACTAACCCCCGTTCTAGTGCTTGTGTAGTGTAGATATAAAAGTGTAGAACCTAAATCTATTAGTGCTAAAGTAGGTAAATCAAAAAGTTAGAAAGTACACGCTATCACATCCAATGTATTAGTTTTTTCTTTGCCTCAAATGGCATATTGCTTGGTTGGTGCTCTTTTTTCTGACCTATCTCTCTGGCTACCCTTAGCCCAATCTCTCCTTCTTATCTCTCTTCTAAGCTGAATCAGTAGTTCTTATCGGATAATCTTTAAATATATGGCCTTTGGATCTATATTCCTAGCATACTTCTGACATGGTCTTTTAACACGTGCCTCAGTGTCTCCTACTACAATGTTTACACTGAGGTGGAGGTGTACTTCCTACTGTAGATCTTGGGACACTTGTGGTATAAGTTTATTACCTGACCTAAGCTCTTGATCCTTGACCTGACTTTTATGTCTAATCCTATCTCTGACTCTGATATGGTTTAGTCTAATCACCCTTCTATTTTTTATCTACTGCAGAGGTTAAACTGGCTTGCCCTTTCCCAAACAACCTTTTCCTCGGGAAGCTATCTCACTTCTTTTAAATCTTTTGAATCTCTTGCACTATATGGTAAGCTACAACTAAAGCTAAGAAATCTTTTATATTCATAGGAGCTATCTGGAGCATAGTATCAAGGTTAAGCCCTTTCTCGAACCACTTACATCGATTCTTTTTAATAAAAACCATCTCTTTTGCATACTAACTAAGCCTTGCAAAGTTCTTCTCATATTCAGATATGGACCTTTAACTCTATCTTAAGTCCATAAACTCTTGCCTTTTTTGGTCTAGGTAATGCTTGGTTATATACTTTTTTCTTGAACTCCTTAAAGAAAAACTCTTAAGTCAAATCTTCTTCATCCTTATGTTTTGTGATTGTCTCCCACCACTTAAAAGCCTCATCAACTAGAAAATAAGTAACTCCACTCACTAAGTACACTTCAACTACTATATAATCCTCATAGTTCTATCCAACCAATATTTCGCTCAATAAGATCCATCAAACTCCTCATCGTTGAAGTCTTCAAGCCCATTCTTCTTAAACCTCTCAAGGTAAGTTTTTTAAAAAGCCTAAGGTTCTGGCTAAACTAGTAAAGGTAGAAAAGGATGAACTGTAGCAATAGCAGCAGCAATAGTCACTTATCTTACTGATTTTATCATCTGCACTAGCCAAGCAAGCTACACTTGTGGCCCTTAAGTTGCATGCCCAACATCACTCATTAATAAGGTCTTGGCCCAAGTGGCCCCCTGACCTACTATAGTTGGAGCATGACTCTTGACTTCCTCTTCACCTTATGGTGTAGATTGATTTGTTCTCATATCTATAGGAAAGGAAATAGATTATAAACCTCAATATGTATAATTATGTGATGTATACTTTTTAAATCCTAAGGCACTTCTATGTAACCCATATATATCAAGGAACACCTAAACTAAAGCTTTGATACCAATAAATATGACACCCTTTACCCGATCCAAACACCGAACCTAAATAAGGAGCAACGCACTAACTGATATTCGATCGAGTATTATAAAAAAATTGTTATTAAATTTAAACCTTATTATTTAAGATTAAAACACATTTTGCATGCACGAGTTATAAAAATACAGGTTTCTAAAAATTGTTTTCCATGGTATGCTATTTGGGGTTCTTGTGCCGAAATTTCAGCAACATAACGATTGTATTGAGCACTATTCCAAATAGTAACTTGCATAAAAATAACACTTCTAAAATATCTCAACACAATCCTTAATCATTTGGGTCCATCTGACCCTCTAACTCAACTCAGCGTACTCAATCTCAACATTTAATAAGCATTCATCAAAAAGAGATATCATACAAGTTATGCATTACTAACCATACTTAAATAAATAAGTTATCATGTACTATTAATGAGTTACAAAAATTTTACATCACTTATTAAGCCCAATCCCTGAAATTACATAAGAGTGCCATTATAAGAGTACAACACTGATTATAGAAAAAAAAAAAGCAAAATACCAAAAGAATCATCTCTTGATCTCTTGCTGATATTGAGGCTTTGACTCTAATATGTGTCTTTAACCTATGCACCACAAATAAAGACGATGTGTTAAGCGAATGCTTAATGGTGTATTCATCATAACATAAGTATAATCACATTCACATCATGCATTAATATCAAACTAAGTAAAAAATATTACTTTGTAAACATGCATATGTAAGCGTACTAAATGATGCAAAAATACATAAGTCATATCTAAAAGTCATTATAATAACATTTATGCATACATAGCCTCATTTATCATGCATAAGTTTCCTTAATCATTAAATACGTATAAGATCTATACATATTCTTTATTCTTATCTATAATATAATGTCAAATATGCCCATACCTAAGAGACAACTATCCAAAACTGGATAGCAGATGGGCCACATCGATCCGAAGATTGTAACTAGACCCGAAAGTCATATCTATCTGAATATCATAGTTGGACACAAAGGTTACATCAATTTGAAGGTCGTAATTGGACCTGAAGGTCATATTGATTCGAAGATTGTAATTGGACTCGAAAGTCACATCAATCCAAAGATCATAGTTGGACCCAAAAGTCACATCGATCCTAAGATTGTAATTAGACCTAAAGGTCATATTGATCTGAAGATCGTAATTAGACTCGAAGGTTACATCGCACTTAAAGGTACACTAGCAGTTGTATAAACTCCCTAGTTGACTAGTTAACCTATTCAATCTAGGTTTTCTAAACGCATGGGACATTATTACATTTGTTTGTTTCATATTTTGAATCCCAATTTATAACATTTGATAATGTCTTAAGGTATATTAATTATACCACACCATTTTACATGCATAAAATTCATATCACCATAATATGACCATATTACTAACTCATATATATACTTGATAAGAGAATTAGAGAATCAAAGCTCATATGATGGGCCATTCAGCCATAGTCATACATATGCATATTTACATGCCTCTTGTGGCTTATTAAGTCGCACACACTTTGGCTATCATCATGACCCTCACAAAATTTGAAACATATACATTTGACATTATAATACCATATCATTATATCATTCTACTTAATAGCTATCTCAGTTAACATTTAAGTATAATACATGGCCTATAAGACACACAACATCATATTAAATCCTAAGGGGCATTTGGCCTCATCACATGCCATACACCACACACCAAATTCACATTCAATTCATAAAATTTGACATCCCATAAGATCACACACACCATTTATTACACCATACACCAATTGTACTTTAGCATTTATTTCACATTTAAGCATACACATATTTTATATAGCAACATACACATTAATTACCAATGTTATGATGAACACACTTACAAAATTATCAAAATACACCATAAATCCTTGTCTATGCCTTCTCTTTCCCTTTATCGCTCATTGGCTCAATTTCCTCTACAAACATAAATATGATCATTATTGAAAAATTCGTATAAAATCATACGATGCTTCAAAAATAAAACTGACTTAATAAAACCTCTCTTGGGCATCTTAAGGACTTTAAAAAAATGTCAAAACCTGAAAAATCTAACTCGATAAAAAATTAATCACTATTCACTCCATAGCTCATCCATGAAATTCGCTTATCCTTTTCTCGATTTTCCACTTCAAGAGTGTTTTAGGGGTGATGGAGGTGTAGCTTGATGGTTTAGATGTGAAGGATTGGTGGTAGATTGAAGAATTGAAGAAGAGTGAAAGCATGAAGAGGGCTTAACAATAGCGTCGGGTTGGAGGAAAGAAGGGGGAGAGGACAGCAACCACTATTCAATAATTGACCACCTATATATCCCTTGACTTCGTCAACCAAAAGAAAGCCCAAGATTAACTCATTTAAATCCAATGGTCACTAATTTAGCCCATTTTCCCTTTCCTTTCTTTTAATTATTTCATCCCTCACTTTAACCCTCATTCACCACTCTAAATATCCCATTAAATCATGCCAACAAGACCTATCCACACCTAGAAATTTGTACTCAAAAATTGAGAAAAATTGAAATTAAAAACATACTTTAATCTATACCTAATTTTAGTAAAAATATTTTTTGATATTTAAAAATTCAAATTCCGATGCCAATGGACTATTTGGAATATTTAAGTATCAGGTTGTATCGATCTTAGAATTTCTAAGCAAAAATTGAATAATTTATAGTTCAGCTAAAACTAAGTCACTATTCACGTAATAATGCTGTAAAATCTTAATTGTCATTTTTAACCATCTAAATGACTTTATTTTCACTCCAAATTTTATCCAAAATTACATTATGATTAATACTTTCATTCAGTAGGATTAGTGTAACTCAGGTCTTGAAACACACTATTCATATCTCGAGAAGTACTATTCATAACACTGAAATTTTTGGATGTTACAACCAAACTTCAATTTTCCATATTTCAATTTGGTATGATTTGATTTGTACAAAATTTTGATTTGAAAATTTTTTAAAGTTTAGTTTTTGATTATTTGGTTCGATTATAACAAAAAAAACATAACCATATCCTCCATAAGTACAAGCAAGTGAATTTGGCTAAATTTTATTCATTTTTATAGCTTCGAGATAAATTTTTCTTTGTTCATTCATTATAAGTTTCATTTATTCTTCTTAAAAGTCAACGCTAATGTGGATGGATTTTAACAATATTAACATATATTTACATTGTTCACTTTTAAGTGATTATCTTATCATTTGAATATATATCAAGAGAAATGTAGGTCATGATTTGACTTTTTTTTTTACACTTTGGATTTCTATTTTTAATATTTTTTAAAATATTGAGTGTCAGCTTAAATTTTCACTATGAAAACTTTATCCTTGTCAGAATCAAGATTTATTCAAAGGACGGAACAGATTCGAAATGAAAAGTTCGAAGGGCCATATAATCAAAAAAATTTAAAGGGGCCAAATTGTATAGTTTTTTTAAGGATCATTGGGGACCCAAGCTATATATAATTCAATTCCTATTAGAAGGTGTGATTCATTGAATTCTAACAAATTCTAATATTTATATTAGGATTTATGACCCTTAAGTCAAAAGGGTGAAATTCTTACTACATCAATCTTAATTAGAAAAAAAAAAAAAAAACTTCCTCTATGATTTTTACCACTTTTGGTTAAACCATCTCTTTAGTATCCATTACTTTTTTTTTTAATTTTAATTACTCTTTGATTACAAAGTGATTGAAAATTTTGTTGGATTTGTGATTTCAAATTCAATTTGGATTAATTTTTTTCTAATTAGACTTTGAGTATTTATTTTTTTCATAGACAAGTTTTACTAATCCTTGGAGGATAAGGAAATCATTTCTATTGTAAAGGAATTTTTGATTCTCTATAACTCTTGTCAACTAAGGACTACAAACTGTATAAATACCCATCAATATGTTACGTTCAGTGAGCAAATTTGAGAACAAAATCAAGAGAGGGATTTTGTGTTAGCTCAATATGAGAAAAATAGAAAGTTAGTGTGTTTTTTTTTTCAACTCACAATGTGGTTTGCAATTTTGTAAGATTAAGTGTAATTAGGTTTTAATGTTTGAGTACTGTACCTTATTTAATGTATCTCTTTTAATTTTAATTAGTGGATTTTCTCCCCTGAGCCCATGGATGTAAGTTTAGTGTTGAATTAATTTAAATTCTATGCGTGTTTCTCTATTTTAATTTATTTTATTATTCACACATTCATTTGTTTTACTCATATAAATTTGTTCTGTTGCACCCAACAAGTGGTATCAAAACTAAGTTGCGATAATAGTTATTTGAATCTTGGTTATGGTGTTTTGTTGAAATGATTGTAACACATGGGGTTTATGAGGTTTGGGATTAGCTAAAATTTGGATTTTTGTTTTAGCAAGTTTTTTCTCTCATTCTTTTACTTTGTAAAAAAGATTGTGGATAGATAGATTTGTAGGCTTGTATTAATTAGCTTTCACACTTGCCCTTGAAAAGAGTATTGAGTGGAGATAAAATCTTAAAACGGGTTGTCTTGGGAAATGGATGTGAGCAACGGAGGCCGAACCATTATAAATCGCTTGTCTTGATTTTTTTTCTCCATCTTCTACTCACCATTTTTTATTTACAAGTAAAGTGATTTTCTATTTATGTTAAAAATTTTAATTTTGGTATTATTTAAGAAAATCATATTTCACCAAAAGTTGAATCTTTGCATTTAAAGTTGAATTTTTTTATGAAGTTCATTTTCTAAACAAGTATATAATTAGTTTTGATGTGATTTTCTTATACATTGCATATCACATTATTTCAACAGAAAAGCTTTTGAACAAAAAAAAATGTTTTATCTAGAAAAAGGCCAGAATTTCACACACCCAATTCACCTCTCTTATGTGTGTTTGGGACTAGTAACAACTAGTGGAGTTTATTAGAGAATTAAATGGCATCTGCACAATCCTGCTAGTAATGAGCCTATTGCATTTGTAAAACAACCATTATGTTTTTAATTTTGCATAAAAAATTTCACAATGTCTTTAAATTTAGTAAGAGAATAACTCTTAGAAGTCTTAATGGCCAAATAATTAAAAATAAAGATGTCAACTTTTTATTTGAAAAGATTGTGTAGTGCATATTAGTTTTCTTTTATGGTCACCAAAAACTTAAGTTTTATTGCATCCAAATCACTTTCATTAAATTCCGGAGAGAGATCCACAATCAAAGGCTAAGTAAAGAAATTAAATTTTGCAGAACAACATCAATCTTATAAGGACACCCATAAAATTTATTATTCAAGATTAATAGAAAAAAAAAATCCATCACATTAAATGAGAATCCTCAAAGCAAATAAATAAGCAAGCCAACAGTAAGGAAATTAAATTTCTTTTTTCCTTCTTCATGCCTCTCTTTCTTACTCGGGGCCGCGTCAGAAGTGTAATGCAAGAATAATAACTTTTGAAACAACAACTTCATTTTAAGAATTTTCCAGATTTTATATTAAAATAATAACTTTGGGAAGAAAAAAATAACTAATCCACATAAACATAAATTTAAACAAATATGTAAATTGAATAGCTTACCCTATCCCTAAGCTTAATACCAAACCATAAGCAAAGATTGCCAACATCCTCTTTAGCTACCATTTAACACTATTTAACAATCATAAGGACAAAAAAAAAAAAGCAAGAAGCTAAAGAAACAACAAGGACAAGTGAATCCATTAACATAATGATGTTGTAAGTGACAGAAAGGGGGGTTACTTTAAGCGCAGCTCCACAATACAGCCATATCTGGTCACATCCATCATAGGCATGGCTGCCCAGCTATGTGATGATAAGAAAGCAACCTCTATGATTATGGCCTCCAATTTTAAACATGTTGTTGAAGATGTTGGCTCTAAAGATGAGATAAACCTCAGCTTATATGAACTCTGGACTCCAAAGAGACGGCTCCAGTGAGCTATGCCAACCAAGAAAAGAACAAGAATATTATAGAATAAAGAAAGAAAAAAGAAAATAAGAAAGGGGGAAAAAGAAAGATAGAGAGAATGTAACACTTTCTATGCTTATTAGAATTAGCGTCTACTCATGTTTATGTCTTTATGCCAGTCAGGTTTAAGTATCATTATGTTTGTGTCTTTATGTCTTCATTTGTCATATCTCATAATCTCTTCTTTAATCATATTCCATTATAGTATACTTATCATCGTATGCTCATTAGAATTAGGGTATACTCATGTATACCCATCATGATTATTCATGTACCAAATCTCAGTCTTGTTGTTATATTCATCCTACTTATAGTAATTCTCGTCGACGTTCTCCATTATGTTCATATAATAAATCTTTTTACTTACGACCCTGCGAATTGTACCATTTATGTATACTTGTACACATTTAATCCATTTATTTAAATTAAACTTGCATATATACTTGTTTTCATTTACATTTCATTTAACGTACCGTCTTTCTCTCTTATGGATATATTAATTTCGCCCTACCTTAATTTTGTGATTAACTCTACCTTAGTTTCCTTTAGGTCATTTCTATAAAAATAATTAATTTCACTCTAACTTCTAATGAGTAATTCTCGTGTGATTTGCTTGATCTAGAACTCTCAGTCATAATATAATTTATTCAATTATCATCGTCGTATATTTCTTTTCCTTTCTTCAATATTATTATTATTATTATTATTATTATTATTGCCTTAATTACTTGCTAAACTACTCATATGCTTGTACCTTCTTATTATTCCACATAATTGATTTCCTTTGTTTAAATTTTCCCAAATATTTGTATGTACCTTTTCATTTTATTACATCACACATTAAATTCCATATGTATTTCCCATTTCTCACAATTTCCCGTGTAGTCTACTTAAATTTGTAATTCTTTAATTATATAATTGTAATTGGTCCAATTTTTATTTCTAGTGAATTAGTTCCTTGAATTCTTTATTCCTTAATCTATTTATATTTTATGTTTTTTCCTTACATTTCTAAATAATCAATTAACCATTTATGATTATTTCTACATGCCTCTCATTTATATAATTTACTCACGTTACCATAGTTAATTAAATTCTTTAATTCATTATGGCATATGCTTATATTTTTCTTCTTAGCCTATATATATACATTTTGGATTCTCATAATTCTAAACTCTAAATGTTCTATCCACTTATTCATTTACCTACATCAATTTCTCTATCTACTTATATAATTTAATATAATATCCACTTAATTAGCCATAAATTATCCATTACCACCTCATCATAATTTCGGCCACCTTAGTCCTTTAACTCACCTATTTTATTTTGGTCACCTTAACCACTTTTATATTGTTTCTTTAAATCCTAAACATGCTTTCTATTATTAGTTTCTATTACTACTAACTATTCAAGTTAATTCATCAACTTTCATAATACATAGAATATAGAGAAATTTGCAAAAATAATAAATGTTCATATCATTATAAAATTTCTTCTCCTTTTGCTTGTTCTCTATCTTCCATCATCCCAATATATACCTAAAAATTTCTTTTATCCATCCATTGTGTCCATCCATACCACACAAAGAACACATATTTTTCATAGTCCATAAATAGGCATTAGCCATAGTTTAGAATACACATACCTTTGAATAAACTTTTCTCCATTACATCACTTTTCCCTCCTTAATTTTGCCATCTCACCATCCCACTCCAATTTCCTTCAATTCCATAAGGGTTTTTCTCACAAAAAGTCACCAAAACACCATTAACCATACATAATTTCTACTTAATTCACTAATTCGCTAACTGATATCCCTATTTTATTCAATAAATCACTTACCCACCTTAGTTGACCTTCATTTCCCCTCTATTTCCATCTCCTCTTCTCTACATTTCACCTCGTAAGGCCATCAACCTATCTCAATGTAATCAATTATTTTGATGGAAATTAACTAAGTAAATGAAAGAATTTTTTGGTACATGAGAGCTATAAGATTTCAGCTTAGGAGAGGGAAAATGGGGGCTAATTTTGGCTGAAACTAAAGTGATTAATTTAATATTATTTAAATATTTATAGGTGGAATGTAGGACTAGGATTAAAGTTAACATTACACATGGATGATTAGGATTATTCCATGTATATATTCATTAAAATTATCAATTAATCATGTGCACCTCATTATTTTATTGTTTCCACATGAATGACCATGATTTCTCCACATCTCCACTTGATTCAATGGCCCAAAATGCTCCCTACATAGTTATTTGTCATTTTTCTTACATATATACACATTTAATATGAATTTATTTCATTAATTTTGCTCATAATTCCCATCTTCAAAAAATTCAAACACTGTGACTTTTGGATTCGTCATAATTTTTTTTTTCATCAAAATATGTCACTTTCGAAATTTTCTGAGCACATTTCTAAATTTTTTTATTAAGCTCTAAGCAATTTACAATCTGCCATAGGCTATAAATTTAGATTTTGTTTTCGACTTTTAACCTTCTATATGACCTCAAATGCTTCTCAAATTTTACCACAATGTATCTTATAATTAATACTAATTTTTTATCAGGTTAACTCCATTTGGCCCGAGGACACTATTTACAGCCCAAGTGGCTCTATTCACCATAACCCATTTCTGAACTTCATTTTTCTTGCATTTCCTCATCGTTGCTAGGCCACATGTCACTTCCTTATTACTCCCATGTATCTCTCTCCTCTTTTTGACTGTGAATAATGAATTTTTCATTTTGTCTATGGTCTTTCCACGAAATTACTATTTTGCCCTTTGGTCATTTTTCTCTCAGTAGTTCACACCAACCGACTCTACTCAATCCGTACGTCTATTTTATTCATCACTTTTTCTTTTAATTTCAACCCTATCCTCATGAAAATTAGACCGAAAGTTGAGGTGTGACAAAGAAAGAAGAACAAAGGGGAGAAGCTCCTTCTCATCTTAGTGCTGTTTTTTTCTTCATCCATTTGTTCCTTGAAAAGGAGCAAACATATATAAAAGGTGAAGAAGCAAAATAGCACAAAGGAATACTAAAGTTTTTCCTTTGCAAGACAAGTTTTCTCTTTGAATCTGCAGGTGTTGCAGCTGCCTGCAGATGAAAACTCTTGTACATAATCATGAAACTGAATCCAAGTTTGCTTTATCCAGCATACCCTTCCAAGCTGTACTAGGCAAAGCTGATGAAAGGAACTGAATTTCCCAGAAAATCAAATCTTTTAATTAGTCATTAGTGGATTTTCTTTTTTCTGTTGTTCCCTGCGTTATCTCTATAGAGTGTAGATTTTTCTTTGGTTTAAGTGTCTACATGATACAAAAGCTAATGCTAGCATTAGCTTTAGTAACACATTAGAACTTGGGATGGAAAATTTTCGGAAGGTGTAAGATCTAATTGTTGAATCTGGGCCTGGTGATGGGGAAGCTCTACCAGAAGTTACTGGTGAAACTTTTGAAGCAATAATTAGAAGGCGACTAGTCCAATTGTTGCCAAAATCCACATGCAGAATATGTGGGTAGAAGATTTTTGAAAATCAAAATTTATCATCAGAATATGTTGCAGAACTGCTTTCCTCAAATCATAGTAGTTCCAATAAGAATTCCAATGAATCTCAGATTTGAATTTGAGTATTTTGCTGAGAGAGATCATGGACAAAATCAGAAAGCTACAAATTTCAGGAGTTCACTATTAGACAACTATCAACTTTAGGAAGATAAGGTTGTTGTGCTACAACTTCTGCCTCGGTAGAAAGAAAGTCAGCTCCTGTTCTAAGCTGAAATGCACGCTGTCATCTGCAACCTCCTAAACGGTTACTCGTGAAAGAATTCTTGACAGTTAGAGTGATTTACTATCATGAAGGATCTACCAAATGCTATTTACTGTTATCCTTCATGCTATGTGGTATCCACTATAATGTTCTCATTTGCCCTACATCAAGGAGAGAAGTTTCTAGAAAGAACTGAAAATTTGCTTCAAGTAGAAGAGTGCCACTATCAGCTTTGCTTAGTGAAATGGTAACTACTAGTCCATTAAAAATTTAAATATCACATATGCAGTTTGATACTCCGAGAATACTTTTACACTATTTATAATATTGCACATGACTAATGAAAGAACATTTGGCCACACCGTTGGAGGTAAGAGGAGGAAAGCAAAAGAAAAATTCAAATACAAGCACAAAAGGATATTTTTCTACAGATTTGCAGCAATCAAGAGAACAACATTTTTCACTTAAAAGAACAGGGAATTTTTCTCTCTTTTTCTTCTTTATTTTCTACATAATATTTCCCTCTCCAACTCACAATTACATTTTCCTCCATAAAAGTTGTTTATATAGCAAAAAATACAAACTAAAAGTTCTGATTTTTTCAGCCAACACATCTAAAAACCTGACATAAAAACCCCAACATACCCCCATTAAACCATTCTTCCTTTTCCTAACAATGTGGACAATCATATTTTTTCACCTAATATTTTGACAATATTTATTTCGAATCATTGTGGTGCAATTAGTCAATTTTATTAATGAGAAAGAAAAATGAGGAAATTATCACCATTATATTCCATAACTAAGAAAAATGAGGAAATTATCACCATTATATTCCATAACTAAGAAAGAATTGATTAGAAAAGAAATAACTGGTAAGACTGCTACAAATAAACTATTAAAAAAAAAAAAGAAAGCCACATGTGTTCAATTCTAAGAGCTTAGAATGTGAATAATCAACAAAATTATGTTTGGAATTTTAAGCATAAAACACAATAATTTTTTTGTCCGAGATGCTACTGAATTGTTGACAATATACATACCTTTCTTTTTAACCAATTAATTGATGCTCAAAACCAAATGCTGGATGGACCCCGCACTTAATTATGCCATCATATCTAATGCGTCGTTCATCAAAAGTATCTTGAATGTAGAACTTGA
>CANXYI012135404.1:0-10979 GCA_948208565.1 Hura crepitans | reverse complement strand
TATATATATATATATATATTATGTGTTCAAATAAAGAGAAGGAGAAAGGGAAAGAGAAGCTATGAGTGATGATTCTCGATATATTCGACGACCATTGTAAGTGTATTTAGATTAATTTGTGCACTATATAAAGATTTCAATATAAAAGGTGTACATGTGTAATATGCTAGGAAGTGCATTTTGTGTAACTGCTTCATTGAGCATATGTTTAGTTGAAAATGATGCATATTTGCTTCACATTGCAATTGATTTCGGTGACTTATTGTATTAGGACGTGAAGTGTCCATCATCATATAATAATAAGTAACAATACATATGCTTAAAATGATAGTAAAGCATGAATAGTTGTCAGATGAAAATGAGTTCGATATGAAATTGGTTGGCATTATATATGATTGATTTGCTGAGGCTCAAAATGGCACGTAATTTAAGTTGACCTAAAGGACAATTGTGTGTATTGGGGAACATAATGATATTTCAATATCATAGCCAAAATGTGGTAGTATAAATGGTTAAATATATGAGAACATGGTAATATAAGATAGTGTCCCCTATGATTAGACAACCTAGATTGTATAGGTTGATTGGTTGACTAGGGATAGATAACAGTTGCTAGGGTACCTCGGTACCTATATTAGGTGGGTGCAGCCATTATAGGGTCTATAAGGCCATTGCACAACCATTTAGCCTACGAGCAATTACATTTTACCTTTAAGTAAACAAGTGAGTGCAACCATCGTAGGGCCCAATGTGGGCCACTGTATAGTTATTTGGCTTGTGAACACTTACATTTGGCTTTCGAGCACTCAGGCGGGTGCAGTAGTCATAGGGTCCAAAATGTGTGCCACTGCACAATATGTATATGGTCATTCTGATTAGGATCCTAATATCTAGTATTGATTTGTTGCCTTTTAGGTATGGGAATGAAATGAGATAACATTAATTTGAACATAATGATATAACAATGATTTGAATATGAAAATATAGATAGAGGTACACTGATATGCCTATTACACTAGCTTGATTGTGGAAATGCATGGAATAAACTACATGTTATGATTTGCATATTTGATGTACCTTGTGTGCACAACACATATAGAAAATGAATATAAGCATATGAACATACACTTATGCAATAGCTACATTTACAAGTTTTATATCTGTGGATATATATATTTGATATGCTTGTATGTGAATGTATGCACGTATCTAAACATAAATTAATTCAAATACACCACTAAGCAATTGCTTAGCGTGTTGTTTTTATGTGATGCATAAGTTAAGGAGTGTAGGATTGTACATAGCCTCAAAGCTGAAGCCATTTTTTTGAGAAGATAATTTTGGTAGAAAGTTGTTTTTGTATTGTTACATGATATATGTATACAGAAGCACTTTTATATAGCAAGGGATAGGCCTAGCCTACATTGTACATATGTTTGTAAATACATCTGTATAAATAGTTGTGACTAGTTTTTGAGCATGGATTTGATGTATATAAGATTTTACACAATTATAATCATATTTTAATGTTGATGACTAATGAGTTTGATTAGGAGGGGTCAGATGGTCTAAGATGATGTTATTTTTAAGCTGATTTGTTACAAAAGTGCTTTATTTGATAGGTTTTTATTTGGGGTTTGTACACGGACAATCGTTATGCTATTAAAATTTTTAGCACAAGGTCCAAATGGTGAACTTATGAAAAGATTTTTGATTTTTTGTATTTTTTAACAACTATTGCATGTAATACATGTTTTTAAACATAAGGTTAGTTTTATTAAAGCATGATCATGAGATTAGATACTGGTTGTGTGCACATCCCTTATTTAAGTACGACGGTTGGATCGGGTAACCAACTCAAATCTATTGCATTCATGTGTTCTATGATGGTCTCCCACCAATTCAAAGCCTCATCAGCTAACAATGCTATGGCACAACCTGTATACTCCTCTTGTGTACAACCCAACTGTTGCATAATTTTTAGAGTTAGATTTGCCTAATACTTTACTTTACTTGACCTATCCTTCAACTCTCTCTTAAAGAACTGAGCTTCATCACTTAACAACCTCTCCAGATAGGTCTTATGAAAAAGTTTTAGTTATTGCTATATTGCCAAATGTGACACCCTTACCCAATCTAATCGTTGAACCTGAATAAAGGATGCATACACAATCGAAATCTGATCTCATGTACATCCTTAATGAAGCAAATCTTACTTTTGAAAACATGTATTACATGTAATAGTTGTTAAAAATATAGAAAATCAAAAATCTTTTTCATCGGTTCACTATTTGGACCTTGTGCTAAAAATTTCGGTAGCATAATGGCTATCTGTGCACAAACCCCAAATAGAAACCTATCAAATAAAGCACTTCTATAATAAATCAACTCAAACTAACATTTTTTGGGTCCGTCTGACCCTCCAACACAAACTCATCACACATAATCTCAAATACTAGTTAAAGCTATTTATACAGGCATGTTTAAAACATATGTACAGTGCAAGTTAAGCCTAACCCTTGCTATATAAGAGTGCTTCAATATACATACATTAAGTAACCATACTCAAAACAACTTTGTACCAAAAAAATGATCTTTTCACAAAAAGTCTTTTGCTTTGAGGCTATGTACAATCCCACCTACCTTAACCCATGCATTGCATAAAAATGACACATTAACCAATTGCTTAATGGTGTATTCAAATTAACTTATGTTTAAATACATGCATGCATTCACATACAAGCATATCAAATATATATATATCCATAGATATAAAACTTGTAAGTGTAGTTGTTGTTTGAGTGCATGTTTCATATGCTTATATTCATTTTCCATATGTATTATGCATACAAGGTACATCAAATATGCATACAAAGTACATCAAATATGCAAATCATAATGTGTAGTTTATTCCATTCATTTTCACAATCAAGCTGGTGTAATAGGCATATCACTGTACCTCCTCCTATATTTTCATATTCAAATCACTATTATATCATCATGTTCAAATTAATGTTATCTCATTTCGTTCCCATACCTAAAAGACAACAACTCAATATTGGATATCGGGATCCTGATCAAAACAATCATATATATATTGTTTTTATAAACCTATGATTATTGTTGTGATATGTATGTGTTAGAGGGTTAAACGTACCTAAAAAATATTGGTTTGAGCTGATTTATTATAGAAGTGCTTTATTTGACATGTTTCTATTTAGGGTTTGTGCATGGACAGCCATTATGCTGTCAAAATTTTTAGCACAAGGTCTAAATATTGAATCGAAGGAAAAGATTTTTGATTTTTCATATTTTTGACAACTATTGCATGTAATACATGTTTGCAAAAGCAAGATTTATTTCATAAACATGTATATGAGATCAGATTCTAGTTGTGTGCATATCTCTTATTTAGGTTTGGCAATCAGATTGGGTAAGGGGTGTCATATTTGGAATATCGAAAAGGAGAAAATATGGTAAATGCCTTATAAAGTAAGCCTTGGTATCCCTAGTTAAAATGCTTTTGAGTGTCCAAGCAACTTGGGCCTAAAGGACAAATTTGTAAGGTGATCGAGCAACTCGAGACAAAACGGACAATAATAACCAGGTGGGCTAGGGTGTTACAATTGGTATCAAAGCCTGACCTTCCCCAGTACTGTATGATGAGTGAGGATATTTGTGTCTTAAGGTGGGATGGCCATACTTAGGATGGATAGGCAACCTATCCCACATCAAAAATGAGGGAAGATGGTAAAAGCCTTAGAAAGTAAGCCTTGGTATCCTTGGTTAGCACGTTTTTAGGTGTCTAAGAAACTTAGGCCTAAGGCAATGAGGTGATTCTAGCAACTCAGGCCAAAGCAGACAATACTAACCATGTAAGCTGGGGTGTTACAACAAACTAACATTTTTTGGGTCTATCTGACCCTCTAACAAAAACTCATCATACACATTCTCAAATACTAGTTAAAGTTGTTTATATAAAAGTGTTTAAAACATATGTATAATATAGGTTAGACCCATCCCTTGTTATATAAGAGTGCTTTAGTATACATATATCAAGTAACCATACTAAAAATAACTTTGTACAAAAAAGAATCTTCTCACAAAAAAGCTTCTGCTTTGAGGGCTATATAAAATCCTGCTCGCCTTAATCTACGCTTCATATAAAAACTACACGTTAAGTAATTGCTTAGTGGTGTATTCAAATTAACATATGTTTACATACAAGCATATCAAATATATATATCCACAGATATGTAACATATGAGTGTATCTGTTTTGTGAGTGCATGAATCCATATACATATATTCCATATCATATGTGTTGTGAAAATGATATGCATCAACTGTGCCAAATTAATATAGACAATATATTCTATTCATTTTAATAATCAAGCTAATGTAACAAGCATATCATTGTATCTTCACATATAATCTCATATTCAAATCAATGTTATATCATCATGTTCAAATTAATGTTATTCTCATTTCGTTCCTATACCTAAAAGATAACATATCAATACTGGATATCGGGATCCTAATCAAAATGATCATATACATAGTTGTGCAATGGTCCACATTTTGTTTCCCTCTATAGCTTATGCCCTTAAGCTTTATCTTCTTTATTTTTTCTTTGTTTTTCTTCAATTTAAGGCTGTTTTCTCCCTTTTTGCCATAAATCATGCTTATATAGTCCTATAACCTTGATTTTAGCATAAATTTCAAGAAAAAAGTAGAGATTTCTTATTTTAAGATATGTGTGAATAGTGACCAGAAGTGGTTTCAATAGGTTTTTTCAAGTTTTTACTTTTTTATAATGTGCCTTAGGGATCGATAGTAACTGTATGAAAGTCGATTTTCAGTTTTGATTTACGATTGAATTTATATAGATTTTTTAACAATATTTATATTATGTGTTCATATAAAGAGAAGGGGAAAGAGAAGTCTTTTTTTTTTTAGAAAAAATGGATTAGTTAATGAAGGTAAAACTTAATGGTTATTCTAAGGCTAACACCAAATCCTTTCCTTGCTTGAACCATTTTTACAAATTCAAAGACTCTAGAAGAGTGAGTTTTTATTTTCTTCAAAGCTTTTGGTCAATAAAGGCTAACCAATATTTCATTTTAAAGGAGGACAATAGTTTATCTTGAAAAGAAAGTGGTTAGATAAAAGATGTGAAGGATCTTTCTATTTTTGCACTAATTTAGTCATCATCCCTTAACTATACCCCTCTGATTGGCCTGTCGAATATTCCTTTATGTTTATCCCTAGGTTAGTTTTATGAACCAAACATACTTAGACATGGTCCAATTGTAACCATTATCAATGTGACTCTCTTGACTTGCGATTTCATTTCTCATTATGTGCACCCCAGTCTTGAATCATTCAAAATAATTTCCCAAGTCATGGCCTTACGAACTCATTACATCACCTGACTTTTAAATGCCTTTAATCAAAGATCTCTAATAATTTGGAAAATATTCATCATTTTTCTTATTTTGTAATTCTCGACCATAGGATTTTATCACTTCAAAAGAGTCCCACTCATGTAAATTTTCAAATGCCTTGAAAGTCTCCATACTTGTTGCCTTTGACTTTCTACGTTTGGCAAGCTCCCTATAGCTATATCATTGAGGTTATTTTGCTTATGATTTGGTTGCACAAATATTACAATACTTCCATTTTCTTTGTTCTTCAACATTTTTAGCATATGCCATGCTATCTGACTAGTATTATGCAATTCCTTTTAGACACCTTTTGGCCTTCTATTTTATCAGATGTAGAAAAAATTCTCAACAATCCATGGTTCTATAATGCCAAATTAACCCTTTAGCCTCTCTTTCAATAGTTTTGATTTGTCATTAGCCTACTTTTTTCTGGATTAAAGTTGAATTAAGGCTCATCCAAATTCAAATAAACCCCATTGAGCTCTTTCATGTATAATTTTGAAGGCCAGATACCTTTTAGTTTAAATGCATTCTTAAAGAAAAGGCTTTCAAGCAAATATAATGCTTAACCATCTTGAATGGTTTAGTTTTTTTTAGGATAAAGATCCCAAATACTAAGAGATAAACCTTAATATTTGGCTTAAGAGGCAGGCTCTAATTTTTTTTAAAGAGTGACTTTAGATTGTCGAAAGCCTGATTTCCTATAATTGGATGTATAATTCTATAAATGGGATGTGTTGAGCATAATAAAGTGCTTTATTTATTTTAGTTAGATCCAATCTTTAAATTGCTTAAATTCGCTGAAGGCCTGATGTCTTCAAAATTAAAGTGTAATTCAAAGGATGAATGGGCATTGTAAAATGCTCTATTCATTCCAAATAGCTTATCACTTAAACATCTCTAATTTGCTGAAGGCGTGATGTCCTCAGAATTTAAATTCAACCCACTTATCTAGTAAAATTTTAATTTACCATAAGGCCTTTTTTTTATAATTCCATTGGATTATAAGGCAGTAATTTGGCTTCATTTGTTGTATCACTAACTAAACTTTCAAAAATTTGCTTCCCTTGATTAGTCATCATGGTTTTGAGAAGAAAAACATTAATTTTCTTGTCATCATCTTGAGATATTTATTAGAAAATGTCCCCTTTTATTTCTATTTTAACTTCTTTTCATAATAACTCTTAGTGTAAATTAAAGGAAGAATTTCCATATCATATTTAAGAACTGTATTAATCTAATGCATACAATAATAAAAAAAAGGTTCAATAATAACTTAGGGTAGGACAACTTTGATTTGGAGTTTTTTTTAAAGTTTAGGTTATTGTTCTAGAAAAAATTGTTTATTTGATATGGGAGAATGAACATATTCAGTCACAATAACAATATTTTGACAAAATTAGAAATCAAGATTATGATATATTTCATTTTCTTTTGCTTGCATTATTGGGCTAAGATCCACTTTCTAAAAAATTCCTCAAAATTTCATGATATTTCTTAAATTGATGCCCTTTTTCTTTAACCTCTCATTATTAGCTTGTATTATAACTAATTTTTCATTTAGAAGAGGAATTTGCTTCAAAGAATCATCAAACTATATTTTAGAATTTTGATTAAAACATTCCTTTGATGGAGGCTGATAAGTCTATCATTCTTTTTACTTTAAGAAGGGTTTACATTCTTATTTGATAGCTTTCCACATGGGGAATGATATTTATGCTGTCAAAACTTTGTTTTTCTCTTAATTTCCTTGCTTGCTTATTGTAGAGTTCTTTAGTCATAGCTAACGAAGATTCATTAACATCGTATTTTCGTATCTCTTTAGAGGAGTTTGATTGACTCTTTTTTTATTTGATTTACATCATTTTGCATTCTTATATTAACTCGAGCACATTTCTTTGATGGTATGCCAAATCACTCTTACGAATACTTTATATAGCTATATTAGCCTAGCATATTCTCATTATTGATTAGCCCAACTTTCTCTTATTTAAATAGTATGGGCACATTTTCTTATTGATTAGCCTAACTTTCTCTTACTTATTCTTATTATCCTCTTATATTCCACATTTTCTTTATTAATCAGCCTAACTTTATCTTGTTTACTCTTTAATGGTTTTATGATATGTAATCTGCATTCTTATATTAGCATGGGCACAATCTCTTTCCTGATCAGCCCATCTTTCTTTTATTTGGCTTAAGCATGTATATTTATGCTTAATCAAATAATTATTTTTTTTCTTTTTCTTTTTCTCATTTTTTATATTATTTTTTCTCTTTTTCTTTTCCTTTTTTTTTTACTTTTCTTTTATCATTGGATTCTTTCATTGGTTCTAATCATCTTTAGTTCCATATTACCTTTCTCAGATGATAAGTCCAATCTCTATGATCCAATATGACTTGTGATAATTATTCTTTGAAATTTTTGACTTATGATCTCATTTATTTTTGATGTATCTAGAGATAAGGATGAGGTCTAATGTAATTGAACTTCCACATTTCACATTATAATTTCCCATTATTTTTTTACATGATACTAGAGCGAATGACAAAATCATCACATTCATTGAATTTCCTTGGTTGGGAATTTAAAGGACAATGTCGTGAGGTCTTTGCTTGTTTTCTTCTCCTTATGAAGTCTTAACTGAGAACTAGTGAAGAATTTGAACATTTTTTTTTTGCAAATGGATATCTTTAAATCCATGTATCCTAATTCAATCTTGTTACATTTTTAAACATTATTATTATTGTTGTTGTTGTTGGTGTTGTTGAACATGTAATGAATTTTTATGAAAAATGGGCTTAAAGTTATTCAAATGAATGAAAAGAAAGAATATGAATAATAATGTGAGCAATGGCTGATATTAGGCAAATATGAGGTATAATTGAAAAATATACGAGAATATGGAAGGCAACTTGTACACTATTAGATTGTTACGATTCATTTAAACATGATATAAAACCCATTATGACTCCCCCCTTGGATATTGGGTAGAATCTAAGAAAGCTGCATTAAAAGTTAATATAAAATAAGCAAAATCAAAGAAATTCAATTGCTAATCTTAAACCTCCACCTCTTGAAAAAGCCAATCAATTTCTATCAGCTTTTCTTAAAATTTGATGCTTGACAATGAGTCTAACTTACTTGGCTTGGATGTAGTTTGTCTAATTTTGTTTCCATTATGATTGAGGCCTGTGACCCTGAATCAAATCTCAATATGCTAGATTCGATGAGGGTTTACACTTTTTACTTAAACTTTAAACTTTCTTCAATATGTTAGCCTAGAGCCTTAGTATGATATGAACAATTGGTATCTAAATTATACCAAGCTGGGAAGGGTAGAACCATAGGCTTTAATGGTTTAGGGTATACTAAATCTATTTAAACCAAATAACAAAATAGTTTAGTGTACATCGTGGGGATAGGCTTCCATTTCCTTGGAATGTTTTTTTCTTTTTCATTTTGACCATCTTAATAGATAGGTGGATTTGTGTTTTCCATTTTATCACCTAACTGATGAGGGGGCATTATTTGATATCTTTTTAGATTTGCCTTTACTTACCCTACCTCCATGCTTCCTTTCTATTCTCACAAGTAGCTCTTTTATTAGCACTTTCTCTTTTACCTTCTTTCCTCTTTCCTTTCTTGAGGAATTGCTCAATGAATTCCCCCAAATGTTACAAATCTTAGTGAGCATGCAAAATGCCATGGGTTCATGAAAAGGTGACTCTAACATGCTCATAAAAATTTAGATCATATCACCTTCTGTTAAAAGAGGGCCACGTCTATTCACTAGGCTCTTCCATCTTTAAACATAATCATTGAAGGACCTTATTTCCTTTTTCCTCATTGCTCGAATTCCTTCACTTTTGATGCTCTATCCAAATTTTGATTAAACTATCTCATGAAAGCCTTAGCCAGATCTCTCTATTTTTTGATATTGGTTTTGTCCAATTGCATGTACTAATTTAACGCTAAGTTGATCAAACTTTCAAAGAAGAGATGGACCATAAGTTCCTCATCTTTCATTAGTAGAGCCACCTTATAGCAAAAGTCCATTAAATGCTTATAGGGGCATATGGATCCATCATATTTTTTGGACTTAAAGATTTCAATTTTGGGTTAAACAATAGTAGTCAAGTTTGAATTCTGCAATTGATAAGTCCCTTCTTGATATATCTATTGGCGGACTCATCCTCTTGACTTACTTTGGCTAAGAAAGTAAGTCATGGAACTTGGTTAGGGATTTATTTGCGAGAACCATAAAAGGTGTTTAAGGTTCCCTTTGAGGGTGGGTAAAGCTTGTATTCAAATGACTTTGGATAAGTGCAGGGTTCAGTGAGACCAATGATTGCTGGGTTAAGTTTTTTTTGTTATGAGGACTTTCAGTATTTTTGCAATTTGATCCTTTATTTCTTTGATTTGTTGTTTAACTTCTTTTTGGAGTTAATTTTCTTTACCCTCAGATCTTGGACATTTTTATAAAAATGGTTCAAAGAAGTGTGCCTTTTGGGTGTCATTCTGTTGTCAAAAAATTGATTCTTTTAGTGATATTTTCCTTTCTTATTTAAATGCATGCATTATCATTTTAGAAATGAATGAACACACTTAGTATCTATAAAATATGCATGAATTTAGAAACGTACTATATGATTTTGTTTTTGAAAGTTTTTTTATAACATAATGTTGTACTTTAATGCATATGGCAACTTTACATAAAACATATGGATTTATTTAGAAAAGCGTATCAAAATGCTAATGTGTGAAATTGGGAAAATAAGAGGAATATGAGTTTAATTCTATTATTATTGATAAAGACACAAAGTGAAATATTTTTAATAGTTGATATTAATAATTTAATAATTTCATCATTTCACACATTTATAATGATGGTAATAATAGAGAAAAAACTTAATATATTCAAGTCAATGCTTGTGACACTCCTTTCTCGGTCTATTCTAAGACCTGAATAAGAGATATCACTGTGATGTCCCTTACCTGATCCATTCCTAAATCCAAACAAGAGACATCACAAGATCAATATTTAACCTTGTTAAACATTTCGAAATGACAAATTCACTTAAATGCGTAGCATGTATATGTGTTACATATTACAAATTAGTTATGGGTCACATCCTAACAAAAATTTGGCAATATTACATCTGTCTGAGTAAAAACCAATATTTTAGAACCTGTATAAAAACACTTTTACAATTATTTCTCATTCAATACACATCTCTAGATCCTTTTGATCATCATAGACTCATCATACTTGACCTCAAACAACATTTCAAATCCATGTCATCAATCACATGTAGTCATACTGATTAACTAATATCATTCTTAGGTTTATGTATTACAATTTAGTGTTTTCATGCTACATATAGATCACTTATTTGATGTATATAAACTAATTAACTGTTACACATGATCTATATCTTACAATGCAAAAGACTTGTACATGAGTACCCAACTAGATATTACATCACTACATATAAGTAACTAAATCTCTTTAAGAAGAAGACTCCCCTA
>CANXYI012135346.1:0-11455 GCA_948208565.1 Hura crepitans | reverse complement strand
AAATTAAAATAAATTGATAGAAAACTAAATCACGTACGAGAAATAAAATTATTGTAAATTTATGTTATTTTATAAGATTAATATTGTAAATAGTTACCCTTGTAGTAAATAAATATTACTTTATTTTTTATAAATTATTCTATATCAAACAAAATTAAATACTATGCTCAAACTTTAATTCGTTTATAGATTTTAGATATCGGCCACCTCTAAATATTTAAAAGCGATTCATCCCTTCCCGGACCCGGTCGATGCAAATCTAAATTAGCGAGTAAATTTCGAATTAAAAGAAGTGAATGGTAACCAGTAAATGGGACTAATACCAATTAAAATCTAAAATTTCCACTTTGAAATCATTAGTCTCAGATCACTCTGTCGACCACACTACTGAATTTCAATGCAAATTACTTCACCATTGACAATGCTGAAATTGAGAAGAGAATGAAAGAGATATGATGATGAAGAAAAGCGAAGGCATCCAAAATTTCTAGTCCAGAACTGAGTTATGCTACTGGAAACAAAGTAGGATTGGCATTGAATAGGTTCTCTCTACAGATTCTAAGCAAAGAACAAAAAACCTGCCTTAATCTAGACACTAATTTATTGCACATAATTGAACAAATATAGACTCTGCTCATTTTTCCTTCCCGTGGGATTATTATCTTCAATCTCATCAACTTATTCTTTTCCTGTTATCAAGTATGCCAACCATGGATGAACTTGCCCATTCTGCTTCAAGGTGATGTCATAGTTTCACCTATGGAGGTTCGGTGTACTCAGCTTCATCTTTCCGACTTCTCTTGCTGCTTGCCGAATGAAGCAGTTGCTGTATGCAGAGCAGTCAGTTGATTCCGTGGCTTTTGGTCTGCTCCTACTGCCCCAGACCTGAAGTATGTCTAGGCATGCTCTTTGTATTCAAAAGTCTGGAATGCCACTCGATCTTGATGAATACTCAGTTACCAGCTTCAGAAACATGGATGATTTATCCTCCAATAACCGCATAGGCGTATCAAACTCTGCAACTCTGCCTGAAAAAGCATTCAAAAGAACATATGGTTTCATGAACAAGTGTGAAAAAGAGCGATTCTATGGAAAAGTACACACAGAATAGTCCACCGGACCATACAGTATATACCAAAGATGACCGGCCGAAGGCCAAGACAAACATAACTAAAGAATTCTGAACATCAGATGATAAATAGGGAGATGTGATAACCATGATTATATGGTATTTCTAGAAGTTTGTGATTTTCACACTACTGACTTCCAGCCACATTTTACGAGTAATATTTCAGCTCTTTGAAAAATAAAGGATCAATAAATGCATTGACAA
The DNA here is from genome assembly GCA_948208565.1 of Hura crepitans. Lineage (NCBI taxonomy): Eukaryota > Viridiplantae > Streptophyta > Magnoliopsida > Malpighiales > Euphorbiaceae > Hura > Hura crepitans. The sequence continues at coordinate 10,122 of CANXYI012135346.1, read as the reverse complement.
AATGAGAAAAAACTTGATACTATGCTGCTCTTTTTAATCATGTTCTACTGAGAAAACACTTGACTGTAACATAGAAGTTAAAATTTTGAATTTCTTACTTACCATCACCGAGTACCAAAACAAGATCACTGTCGATAACAGTTGGAATACGATGGGCAATTGTGCACACAGTGCAATTCTCGAACTCTGTCCGGATAATCTTCTGAATAAGATTGTCTGTAGCTGTATCAACTGATGCTGTTGCTTCATCTAGCACCAGAATTCTTGCTTGCTTGAGCAAAGCCCGGCCCAATGAAACAAGTTGCCTTTGCCCAACACTCCAATTATCTCCATTTTCTAATACTGCAAGTTGTACGTTCCAATTCCAACAAAGGCCAATCCGTTAGGTTATAGAAGGCAACAAAACTCTACGAAGAAGAAGAAGAAAGCATTGATATGTCTGGTTATCTGCCTGTTATATACCTGGTGTATCAAGTTTTTGCTCTTTCTGACGGACCACCTGCCCAAGCTGAGATTTGTCAAGGGCCTGTGCCAAATACCTAAATTATTAGCACGTGATTGGAGAAGATTCCATACAGTGAATAATCCTCTTTTCTTAATTTTTCATGAATTGGCAGTACCAAGTTAAAAAAGTTATGAGGTAAGAAATTAAGTACTTAATAGCGATGATCACTAAAACATGTAATTCAGGCAAGTTTTGAAAATGGATATGCGATTAATTCGCAAAAAGATATTTACAAGAGGCAGTAATCTATTTCTAACAACATTTGGTAAGGATTTTGCTAACTGTTAGTAGCTAGACAGATCCTTCAAAGATTAAAATGCAGATATCATTACAAACTTCAATTCAAAGCAAAATTAGAAAGACCTACTCAAAATCTAGAATCAGACCAACTTGAACATAACAAATGCACATGACCAGAACAAAAAGGAAAAAGAAAAGAAGGGGGGTTGAAACCTGCCAAATATCCTGATCTGTGTGCTCTTCAAGGGGATCAAGATTGGCCCTAATTGTCCCTTCAAACAAGGTAGGATCCTGGGGTATTATACTCAGACGGCTACGAAGATCATGAAGGCCAATTCTAGATATATCAATGCCATCTATGATGATTCTCCCTTCAGCAGGTTCAATTAATCGAAATAATGCTTGGATCAATGTCGATTTACCACTACCAGTTCTCCCAACTATCCCTATTTTCGTCCTCCCAGGAAAGGTGCATGATACCCCATGAAGCACCATAGGAAGATTCTCGGCATAGCGAACCTTTAGAGAAAGTAGTTGTTGTTTAGTCATTATGTATAAATAAGAATTGACAAGATAGATGCACATGTAAGGGAGAGTAACAAGCTCCTACCTTCAAATCAATCAGTTCAATTCTACCATTCTCTGGCCAGGAGTGTGGAAGGCAGGAATCCTCAATAACTAATGGAGCTTCACTTGGAATTTGGCTGTATTGATAGATCCGTTCTATGGAAATAATCTTGTTTTCAAGTTTGCAAAAGCTAAGTATCCACCGTGATAGGCGTGCATTTAAATTAAGGCCATAAGTTACAGCAAGGCCAGCCATGCCTATATAGTTAAAACAAAATTGTAAGTGATAGCATAAACTTGCACATGAAGTAGGTTAGTTTGCTTTAAAATGCATGCTGTGTCCGACTCCGAACAATTGTACCATTAGCTAATCTGCATTTTGAGACGAACTTACAAAATTACAAAGTGTGTGTAGCTATAGAGAGAGAGAAGAGAGTAAACTTACTCGGATCAATAGTTCCATGGGGAACACTAACAAGTAAAATCATGCAGAAAGCGAACACAAAGGTTGAAAGCAATTCCATTCGTAGGCATAGCCACTCAATAGCAGCAAGGCTGCAGAAGAATGGTCGAGCAAAGCAATCAAGAAGATAAAGGTTCCTCTTCATGAACCTTTTTTCCTGCCCAAAGCCCCTTATTGTAGCTGCTCCAGCAATTGACTCACCAAAATGATGTATGATAGGAGATTTCTGGATACTAACAATACGGACCAGTTCCCTTGATGATGCCATGTAGTATTTCTACAAATAGGTATACAATAGTTAGTTGACATGCCTCTCAATTCCATTAGCCATATTAACAGTTTTGAGTGCTTAAGTCTGAAGTTGATGTCTAAACTCCTGGTTAAGAAAACACAGCAGATCCTCTCTCACAACTTAGTGGAAATAACTCCAGAAATTACAGTTGAACCAGTTCAAGCTACATGGACATGAATAATGTTGTTTCATATTTTGATCCTTTTTTACTATGATCAAGCTAATTTCAATTTTAATGCCAAAAGGACAGGTAATGACTTGTATGGTCTTCCCATATGGAGGTGTGTGCAAATACATAACAGAAAACAGTAATATCGCACTCGGTAGCCTACATCTAAAGCAGTAATATGTTTACTGTCAATCACAACCACAGAAGCATGCAACAAACAGAAGCCACCATGAAGCAACCGAGCTACGCATAAACATGCACCAATACACCATCTTTTTAACTTTTATCTAGGAACCAAGTCAAAACTTCTAAGGAAAAAGTAAGTAGTCACCTGCATCCACAAGCAAGCAACAGCCATAGGAACAACAAGAAGCAAAACTTGCCAGGTAACTGTGGTCATCACACCAACAATTCCAACAAGCTGTATTGTTGTTGAAGCAAAGCCACCAAGTCTAAAGGGAATATCGAGATCTACAACACTTTGGTCTATAGATACCTGTAACATCACAAATAATCGATACATATGAATACAAAACAAAAGAGAAGCCTGCCATTTACTACACAAACACACATAAACACAGCTGATATATTGTTCAGCAAAAAGAAATACTTACACGATTCAGGATCCGTCCAGCTGGAGTAGAGTCAAAGAAAGACATTGGTGCTCGGAACACACTTCTGAGCATCTTCAAAAACAGTTTCTGTGCAGCTGCCAGACCAAATGTCGCAACAAGAACAGCCCTCACAAATATAAACCATGAGCTCCCAAAAGCAAGAGCCATATAAACACCAAGAAGGACCATAGGACTCACCCTAGGTTGACCTCCTTCAGTTTGGGGATTTGCCCAAGCCATCCACCAATTACTGGCAATTTGAAGAAACTGAAATAACGCTTGTGCAAGGATAATTAGTGGAATTAATAAGCCTTTATATGCTGCAGCCATATATGACAAGTAAACCTTCATGCTGACTCTCCCTCTCACCCTTTCTTCTTCCTGAACAAGCTGTTTTTTCCTTGAACGTTTTGCTTTCTTTTTCTCTTTGATTGCTTTCTGATCCGAAGCCGATGCACTCTCTTGCACTTCTTTGGCCAAACTGTCAAGGTCACTTCCAGTTGAATCACATTTTTTATTTTTATTAAGTACAACAGATGCATCTATAGGCAAATTCTCATCTGAATCATCTGATGAGTGACTTGGGATATCCATGGCTCCAATTGCTTCATGGTGAGCTGATACCAAAGTCCTGAAATCAGTTCCTGCTTGTAAAAGATCATCATATTTCCCTTCTTGTATAATCCGCCCTTCCTTAAGAACCTAAAGATATGAAAATAATTATTAAACTTCTCTAGGGAAAAGAAAGCCCATGCACACTCAACCCTTCCATTGACATTTACATTTTGTCTCCAAGAAACATACAGCCCATTAAGTTGAAGATTAATATTTTACCATATATAGATGTGGCTTTAAATCTGTAACCATTGGCTATCAATTATAATATAATTAATAGTAGTACTAGAGGAAGAAGAAACAAGAAGTTCGTCATAAAAGAGAACAAATTAAGAGAAAATAAAAGCTTATCACACTGAAAGGAAATGTCAAAATGCAACAGCAAAGTTGATTAATGCAAGGACAGAATAACTGATGGCTAAGAATTGCAATAAGAATTTTTTTTTTTTTTTTTAAAAAAAAGCAACCTCCTAATTCAAATGCAAGATATACAGCCTCAGAAGATGGCCTCTCATTCAATAAGCAATAGATAATAGTAAAATGCAAAAAGCGATCTCATACCAGTATTAAATCAGCAGTTGGTAAAAATTCAACTTGATGGGTAACAAAAACAACAGTCTTATTTGCTAGTGCTGTCAATATGTATTCCTGCAATTCCACATCATATGATCAGCAAAATTATATTTAAATTGAATACAAAAATTGGCCTACCAATGAAAAGGTCTAACCTTGAACAACTCTGAACCAGTGTGTGCATCAACAGCACTGAAAGGATCATCAAGCAAATAAATATCCGCATCTTGATACAGTGCCCTTGCAAGCTGTACCCGTTGCTTCTGGCCACCACTCAAATTTATACCTCTATCACCAATGATGGTCTGATCACCATGTGAGAAAAGTTCAAAGTCTTTCTTGAGTGAACAAGCATGAATAACATTTTTGTACTTTGCTTTATCCATTGGGCTGCCAAAAAGAATATTTTCTTCAATGTTTCCAGATTGTATCCATGCTGACTGGGAGACATAAGCAGAAGTACCACAAATCCTTACCTGGTAAAAAGACAAAAAAGAAAGGGAGAGCAAACTTAGCCTACGCTTGGATGGAGAGAAACAAAGGTTACTTTAACAAAAGAATTTTCAATATTCAAGAGATATACAGGGAAGAATCATTATACTCAACAGAAAAATAACATCAATTGCATATAAAAATAAGTCAACAAGGTAACGTACTTCACCAGAGATTTTGGAAATTTCTCCAAGGATGCAAGAAAGAAAGCTTGATTTTCCCGAGCCAACCATGCCACAAACAGCTACACGCATTCCTCTCTGCACCTTCACTTGAATGCCTGATAAAGTAGGCCTTGAAGAAGAAGAAGGATCCCAGCAGAATTCACCATTTTTTATTTCTATTGCAAGTTTGGTCATTCCTCGTGGCAGAGCAATAGTTGCATCTTCTTGCAAGTCTTCCTCCAGTAGAAATCCAGAAATTCGATCAAGAGAAACTTTCGTCTGGGCCATCATTGACACCAAGTCAGGGAAATTCCTGAGTGGCTCTTGTAGGATTCTGAAAGTGGCCAGCGCAGAAAGGACACCTCCTGCTGTGAGCTGACCACCCAACAATATAGAAGTCCCAAAGGTGACAGCTGCAACAAATATGGGAGAGCTCCAGAAAACAAATGTAATAAAAGCTTGTGAATAGAGGGCCTTCCGGAGCCACCTGAACTCCACATACCGCATTTCCTCCAGCTTCAGTCGATACCTGTCCTCCCAAGCTTGTAACTTCAGAATCCTCATGTTCCTTAAACACTCGGAAGTTTTCCTCATCCTATCATCCTTGGCAGCCATTAATTTATCTTGATAATCTTCTTGAATTTTAGCCAGGGGGACAGTAACAATGATGGAAATAATGGTGGCAACTAAAGTAGCAACAGAGGCAATTCCGACATTCTTATACAAAATTGCAAGAGCAAGAATAATCTGCAGGGGAAGCATCCATATGTCATGTAGATACCAAGAGTAGTCCCCTACTCTCTGGACATCAACTGCCATGTAATTTACAATTTCTCCACTAGTGTGACCTTGCTTGGACAAGCTTGATAGCCTGAGTCCCTTCCGGTACACCATTGCTGTCAGAGCTGACCTCACATGCATACCCAAAATGTCAACACCGAGATACCATTGCCGAGTTGTTAGGGTCTCCACAAGCTTGGCTGAGAAGAATATCCCAGCAAGAATGTATCCCTCATGAGGGAAAGTCTCCTTTCCTCCCAAGTACTCAACAAAGTAACTAATCATGTATGGACCCACATATGAAACAAGAGTATTTACCAAGGCGAATATAGCATTGCAAGCCGCTTCCTTCCAAAATGACTTGAGAATTGCCCAAGCTAAAGAAAGCTGCTTCGAAGGATTTTCTGCCTTCAATTTCTCCCAATTCAAATTTAAAACTTTGTAATTAGTCTTGGCCCGATCTTTAGGAGCAAGCAGTGGAATGTCCTTAAGTTCAAGTGGTCTCTTTGCACCAATAGAAAGAAGCGGGTTCAACCATGAAAGAGTAACCAAGCTAAATAGCCCAGCATCGCAGTACGGAGTGACATTAAGACATCCTGACTCTTCTTCAAGAAGCAATGGTTCTTGAAGATCAGAATTCCTAGAAACTCGTATTCCAGTGTTACCTCTAATAGCTACAAAACATAGAAAAGCAAGAGCCGGTGTTGCAGCTAAATTGGCCACAACGTGAGAACTCAAATGCTTGACACCTTCAATCAAAAAACTCCTCCCATTCACATACAAAGTATATAAGCAAATTAAAAACGACAAAAACCACCAAACTCTCAACAACAGTGGGAATTTCTCGGCCGTCTTAAATTTACAATGAAGAGCTGAAAAGCTCAACAAGAACCAAGCTAAAACGTGTGCAGCAGGCAAATAAATTATAGACCAATCCACAATTTTCCCGCTAACACCCTCTCTAATCAAAGCAACTCCATCAAAACCCAATACCAAAATTTCTAAAAACAATATATAGAAACAACAAAGAAGGACCGACTTAAACCCAGTACCGATCACTACAACTGGAATCTCTCCATCAGTGCTACTTCGTCTAATTGGGCTTGAATTGGCAACTGAGTTATCGTCCTTGAGCAATCTAATTCTACCAACACACACAAATATTCGCCTGGCAGATATTATAAAGAGAAAGACCAGAAAAAGCGTCAAATTAATGCAGATTGAGGCGAGTTCCAAGGTGGGAAGGCCCTGAATTGCCTTAGAAACCGAGAGTGACGATTGCGTGATGTTATGATTAAGCAGGAAAGCAATACCCATTATCGAAAATGGTGAGTTGGTGATTGAAATGAGTGAGTCGGTGGAGATGGCGTTTTAACAATACTCAACAATAAGCAGCAGCAGCAATAAAAGGAGAGATCAAATCGTACAAAGCTAAGCATTTCACCATCCGAGTAATCAATGAAGAGTATAGCTCTCTGGAGATAGAATCTGCAGACACATTGCACATGGGCCGCTTATCAACACGAAAAACGAAGAGACAAAGAAATCGAACGCGAGAAAGAGAAAGGGATAGATAACATAGAGAGCAAAACAATGGCTCTACGTTTTGATTTTTGTATTTTTCTTGCACACACTGTGTGCGTCTCTCTCTATGTTATCTAGAGATAAAAACACAAAGGGACAAGAAGATGAACGCAAAACCTCAAAATCTGGAAACAACCCAGTTGAGAAAACACCAAAATACATAAAAACCAACCTTGAAAATCGTTTCTTGAGCCGGTGGCGATTGCCGAGAACACCTCTGTGATTGAAGGCTACCGTTTTAAATTCTTTTTTTTCCAACCCCACGACGCCAAACCTCCTCTCTGACCTCCGGAAAAACACCCAAAAGCAGAGAGAAGAACCAACACTAACTGTGCCCACAATGAGCTTATTAAAAACGAAGATTATGGTATTAGGAAGAAGAGAAATGAATCTGGGTTTGTTTAAATATGAATAAAGTCTTTGGCTTTTGGCTTAGGCGCTTAGCTTTGGCTGATTGAAGCAGTTGCCGTGTTGGAGGCGTGGGTATGTGTTGTGCGATAGTGAAAGGAACAGAAAATAATTGCACAATAAAATATATAAAAATGGCAGTAAGAAACAAAAAAATGTTTGCATTTGTTTGAGTTGGTCTAGTCTCTCAGCTACTATATAAATATGCATAAGCTCGCAATAGAGTGAAATGCATCCATGTGTGCAGCTTTCAAGAATCAAGAGCAGGAAGAGGGAAATGGATTTCTTTAAAAAAAAAAATCATTGTATGACATATGCAAAAAATAATGTTGCAAATTATATATTTATATACATAATTTTTTCCATTTAATTTTTATATTCATTTTTATTAAATTGCTTGTTATAGTTGCATTTTTTTTTTAATGTTTGAGTTCAAGTGAGATATATTTATATTAAAAAAGAAAAAATTGGAGTGAGAAGAGAAACAAACATGATGGTGACGTGGAGGCGTAGGACATGAAAGAAAGTCGTGGTTGGGTGAGGTGGATAAGGAAATGAGAACATGAGGCCAGAATGGTGAGATTTTAAAGGACATTATATTCAATTAAAGATTCATGTATTTGGCAACTTTCGCACATTTATATGAAATAAGGGCAGCAAATTCTCACTTGCCCTTTGTTTTCTACTCAAAAGATGGGCAAACAAAGTAAATTTTGATTTTTTTTTTTTTTATCAATTTAGCATTTTGTTGGATTTTGTTGACCAATATCATTAGGGGTGTACAAAACTTAGCGGTCTATTTAATTCGATTTTTTTATTTTTTATTTTTAAATAATAATTTAATTTAATTGGTTTGATTTTAAAATATTAAAATGAAATTGATCAAATTTTTAAAAATAGTGCTATTTTTATTATTTTATATATAAAAAATAAAAAATATATAAAAATTCGGTTTATTATGTTCTTTCGATTTAGTTCTCTTTATATGTCAATCTCAATTTTTTTAAAATTTTAGTTCAATTTCAATTTTAAAATTTTTAAGATTCTGATTCTCGATTCTTTTGGTTCAATTTAGTAAATTTGATTTTTTGTAATCAATTTAGTATTTTGTTGGCCAACATCATTATAGGTGTACAAAACTGAGCAATTGACGGTGTATTTAATTCGGTTTTTTGGTTTTTAATTTTTAAATGATAATTCGATTTAATCAATTCGATTTTTAAAAAATATAATCTATTCGATTTTTAAAAAATAAAATCGAAAAATTTGAATTAATTGAACATTTAAAAATTATGTCATTTTTATTATTTTTATATATAAACAACAAAAAAAATATAAAAATTCAGTTTATTATGTTCTTTCAATTCAATTCTCCTTACATGTCGGTCCAATTTTTTAAAAATTTTTATTCTTTAAGATTTTAATTATCGATTCTTTTAGTTCGATTCTAAATCGAGTCAACCACTTGCACGCCCTTTAAATATCATCACTCTAACCCCACTCCCTTAAATATCATCACTTTTTGGATGGTACCAAATTGAAAAGATAACAAACTTGTAGGGGTATACTTGTAAGGAAAGAGAAGTTTAGTGGTGCATTTGCTTGTAGGCTTGGATTAGAAGGGTATAAATGACCAAATCACGATAGCTTTCTTTGCCTTTAATTAATGTGGGGGTTCCCAATGTTATTTTCCCTTTGCAAGTGGAATTTTCAAGACCTTTTAGTGTGTATATATAATAATTTTTGAAAAAAAAATCTAAAAAATAAAAAATTTAAGACATTTATATTAAATTAATTTTAATGAGATGTCATTTTCATAACATAAAAATAATTAACTAGGTTACTAACTTTTTACTTCATTGTGTGCTATTGTGGACAACAACTCATGATCCAATTAAATTTAATTAAAAAGATCATCACTTTAATCATACGTACCATTTATAAAAATAAACAAATTAAAATTATACGTGACAAGAAAAATAAATAAATAAAATAAAATTGAAAGAAAAAATTTTTATATGCATATTATAATAAAGTAAAATTCTTTTTAGATTACCTTTTATATGAATGCATTAAAAAAAAACTTATAATTTTTTCAAAATCCTTTTTAATTTAGTAATTATTTTATTTAAATAAAAATTGCATATTTAAATTACTTTCAATTTTAATTTACATGTTGAATTTTTAAATCTTTTATTGCTAATTAATAATTAAAAAATTATTATGTCACCGTACATGTACAATTAACCAATTATTTGAAAAGCCATGCCTGCTTTGACTCGAGGGACCAACCATTCAAAAGAGATGATAACGATGATGATGATGAATAATTACTCGAAATAATTATCGTTAAATATATAATTTTAAAAATATAATTATTAGTTATTAAATAATAATGAATGATTGAATTTTAAAAATTTTAAATCTAAAAATAAATATAATAAAATTAAAAATATATTTTAAGAAGAAAAAATTTCCCCAATATAATTGGAAAATTATTGACACACTTCACAGTTGTATTAATTTTAATATTTGAGGCATTCCTTGCTTCTTAATTTGATAGTATTTTTCATTCATTTTGAAAGAGGATTAAAGTTGGTTTATTCTTTTAATTCAATATATTTTCTTTATTCTAAAAATATAATATCACTTTTTT
>CANXYI012135249.1:0-10206 GCA_948208565.1 Hura crepitans | reverse complement strand
TTTAAATAATCAGGTTTTATGGGTATGCGAAATCGGATATCGGTAAATAGGTGGTGCTCCCTCCTCGAGTCCGGTGACCGGACCAAGTGGAAGGTGCTACACCTTGATAGATTGAAAAAATTGTTTTCATTATATAATGGTGTATATATGCCTTTTGGATTGAAAAATATAGGTGTCACATATCAAAGAATTGCAATAACTTTATTTCATGACACAATATACAAAGAAGTCATTGTATACGTAGATGGCATAATAGTCAAGTCAAATACATGTATGGGACATGTTGCAACTCTAGAAAAATTTCTTGCTAGGTTAAGAAACATAACTTGAGGCTTAATCCAAAGAATGCATATTCAAGGTAACCTTAAGCAATTTATTAGGGCATGTAGTTAGTGCAAGAGGAATTAAGGTAGAGTTCGATAAAATAAAAGCTATCTAAGAAATGTTTTTAGCAAAAACCAATAGAGATTAGGGGATTCTTTGGAATATTGCAATACAAATCAAGCTTTATAGCCAAATTAACATTAGTTTATAGGCCTGTGTTTAAATTCCTAAAAAAAGACCCACCCTTAAAATGGATAGAAGATTGCCATCAATCTTTCGATAAAATCAAAGCTTACCTAATTTCACCCCAAATATTGACATTCTAAGACTAGGAAAGCCTTTTATCCTATATATGGTGATTGAACAAGAATTAGTAGTCATTATACTTGAATAGGAAAACGAAAAGAGTATCAAAATATGGTATATTATATGTTAGTAGAAAATATATCTCTTATTAAGTAAAGTATACTAAAGTAGAGAAAACATGTATAACAATGGTTTGAGTAATAAAGAAATTAGAACACTATTTTTAATCATATAAGATGATAGCTATTATAAAGTTCGACTTATTAAAATACATCCATTTTGTTCCTTTCTTGATGAGAAGACTAGGAAAATGGATAGTTATCCTATGGAAGTGTGCTATAGAATATGTCCTTTAGAAAATAATCAAAGGACATGTCATTGCTAAATTTCTAGCTTAATAATCGATAAAAGATTACTCAAAATGGGAAGTTGACTTTCTAGATGGACAATTAAGGGCAATAAGGAATTAATGATGGAGAATGTTATCTAATAGGGAAATTTATCAAAATGGTTCTAGTTAAGGGGTAATCTTATTATCACCTATAGGAGATCTTATCCCATTGGCCAAAAAGCTCAAATTCAAAGTCACAAATAATATGGCTGAGTACAAGGCATGTCTTTTTAGATTAGAATCCTTAATAGCTTTAAGGACAAAAAAAGATGAAGTTTGGGAGGATTTAATATTAACGACTCGTATAATAAAAGGAAAATAGGACATAAGGAAGAAGAATTGAAGCCATATGTAGCAGTAGTTAATCAATTAAAAAATTCTCAACCATTCAATTTATTTTGTCCTAATAGAAGAAAAAAATAGTCGATGTTTCGGCTAGAGTAGCATCTATATGGGACCATAATAGGAAGATGGAATTATTACCAATTATAAGGATTTCATCTTTTCTAACTTTCCATGAAATTGCTTCCATATGTCAAATATAGCAAAAAGATGATAATCCATGGTATTTTGACATCAAATTACTTGGAAAAGGTACAATTCTTAAGAGATTAAAACCAAGGAAAATTTACCACTAAAGTGATTAAAATCCCAATTTATTTATTTTAACGAGCAATTATATAAAAGGTAGTAAAATAGGGTACATCTTAATTACTTGAACAAAATAGAAGCTAGAGAAATAATAGATGAAATCCATGCAGAGATATGTAGGCCTTGTATAAATGGAATGGTATTCGTAAAGAAGATAATAAAACAAGGCTATTTTTGGTTGACTATAGAAGTATATTGCCATGAATTTGTCAAGAAATGTAACGATTGTCAAGTCTTTACCAATCTTAATCACATACCACCCACGGGGCTATAGAACATGTTATCACCTTAGCTTTTCACAACTTGGGGGATAGATATCATAGGAGAAGTAAAGTTGAATTCTAATGAATATTGATACATCATAGTAGCCATAGACTACTTTTTCAAATGGATAATGCCTAGTCTTTTAACCAAATAGAGGCAAGATAGATGAGAAAGTTTATTGAAACATCGATCATGTACAAGTATAAGTACCCCATTATGTGGTAACAGACATTTGTATACAATTCCAATAAGGGACTAGAGAAGTTTTTGTAAAACATGGAATCTAACACCACAAGTGTTCTCCCTATAGACCACAAGCAAATAGTGCAATTGAAGCAGCTAACAAGACTACTAAGAAACTTTTATCCAAAATTGTTAGATTGGGTAAAAAATTGCCATTTATACTATAGGGATATAGGATCACTGTAAGAACATCGACTAGGGCCACACTATACTTATTGGTACATAAGATGGGTAGTTTTGCCAATTGAGCTAAAACTAGTCACTAAGAGTTTTATTAGAGGCTAAAATTTTTAAAGCAAAATAGATAAACAATAAATATGAATAATTAGCTCTCCTAGATGAGAAAAGGATAGGAGCATTATATCATAATCAAGTGTATTAAAAGAGGATGGCAAAGGTCTTTAACAAAAGAGTAAGACCACATAAGATAAAGAAAAGTGACTTGGTTCTTAAAGCATTAAGGCCAAGTACATCGAACCCAAGAGGTAAATTTAGACCGAACTAAGAAAGTCCTCTCATTATGAAGTAAATATTAAAGAATATGGCAGTCAAGTTATCTAACATAGAGGTAATTACTTTTAAAAACTAGTGAATATTGATAGGTTAAAAATGCTACATCTAAATTCAAGCTCATCAAAATAAATAAGATTTTGATTATGATAACAAGTGGTCTTAGAGCTAAATTAATAGAATAAAAATGATGAGGCAGAGCTCTCATGTCGACACCCATAAGAAGGAAGCTAGCCCGATGAAGTGTGTATGTAGAAGGGGTTTAGTCTTCGATATGTAATGTAGATGCATAAATCAAAAGGGTGTAGTTGCCATAAAATACTCGGATTATACGAGCAGTGCACAGTGAATCTCTAGTCTAAATTAAAGTTCAAGGACCTTAGTGGTCGGTGGCATATGGTGAATCTCCAATTCAAATAGAAGTTATTAGACCTTAGTGGTTAGTAATATGGTACTTTATTCAATGGAGAGAGCAGTAGGTGTATGATTATATGGTACCTAGTTCGAGGGGAAGATTGTTGGGGTGTGCAAACTAAATCTCACATTAGATAACTAAGAAAAACATAAGCTAAATATAAGTATAGCCAAACTGTATAATGGTATGAAGCCTTTTACAAAATCATATAAGCTTGGCCAAAGCAAACAATATCATAACATGTGTGAGAGAGACTAGTGGGCTTTTATTTCTTTAACAATGCCTATTGCTGCTAAAAAAAAGCATGTTAGAGATTTATATGTTGAGAAAGTAGTTGGATTAGGAGTTTGAGATGAAGGATTTAGGAGCTATAAAAAAGATATTAAGGATGGAAATAACACATAATAGGAAGATTGAAAGCATGTGTTGTCTAAATGATTCTATGTTGATAGGTGCAAAGCCTCTGTTTATCCCATTTGCTACCCATTTCAGGTTGTCAATAGACATGTCACCAAAGATAGATGATGAGATAGAGTAGGTGTCTAGTGTTCCATACTCGAGTGCTATAAGTAGTATTATGTATACAATGGTTTGCACTCGTCTTGTTACTAGTGTAATGAGTAGATACATGGCATGTTTTAATAAAAAGCACTGTCAAGTTGTGAAATGAATTTTGAGATATTTAAAAGGTATTGCAGACGTTTGTTTGACCTTTGACAAAGCCATGTTAAGTATTTAATAGTTGGCTATGTTGATTTACATTATGGAAAAGATTTATATAAGAGGAGATCACTAACAAGTTATGTTTTCACTTTTCCTGGTAGTGATATTAGTTAGAAGGCAACTTTGCAAGTTATTGTGGCATTGTCTACCATAGAGGCTAAGTATATGGCTATTAAAGTAGTAAAAGTGACTATATGGTTATAGGATTCATAAGTGACCTTAGGTTGATTTAAAAGAAAACTTCAGTGTTTAATGATAGTCATAATGCCATTCACCTTATCAAGAACTAAATGTACATGAGCGAAACAAGTATATTAATGTTAGGCATTACTTCATTCCAGCCATTATACCACAAGGTATTATTGATGTGAAGAAAGTATCTACACATGATAATCCAACAAATTTAATAACTAAGGCAACCTTAGTTAGCAAGTTTAGGCATTGCCTATACTTGATTGGTGTTCGCAATTTTCAGTAGTGCCCTTGCGAGGAAAATGTGCAAGATAGAGTTACATCTGTTAATGAATGGAATTCATTCCAAGGGGAAGATTTGTTAAATGTGGCTTGAATTTGGTAGACCCATAATTAGAGATTATGGGACGGAGAAGTTCAAGGCTTAGTTTTGAAAAATCTTAAAAGTCATGAGATTTGAAAAAATTGAGATTTCAATTCAAAAAATTTCATGACCAATGAGTTTTAATTTGAAATCGTGAGTTTTTATACAAAGTCATGAACTTGTATGTGACAGTTTTAGTTTTCTATTTACTTGAGATTTACAAAATTTCTTAGTAAAAAAAAAAGAATAGAAAGCCGGTATAAAAGAACAAAAACCTCTAATTTTCAATTATGTACTCTATTCATTCATCGTAGAGGAATGTTCTCTCTATATTGCTTGAAGACGTAAGCATATCTTGACCAAACCTTTTTAAATTCTTGTGATTAATTTTTCTTTTTCTCTCCTCTTTGCATAATTGTGTGTTAATTCAACTATTTTTTGTAAAAAAAAAAAGAACAAATCTCCCCTTTCTAATATTACATAAGATCTAAAGATTTTAATCTAAACAATTATGAAAAGAAAACATCTTTAATTCAAATAAAAAAAACCAATAAGGAATTGAGAAGATATTATCTAAATATGTAAAGAATGTGTGTGATTTCTCAAAAAGATCTTGCATAAATTTCCTGAAAAATCTTTGAATCTTCAAGTCTTCTTCTTATCAAAGTTTTTTATTCACATATGCTGAATTTCGGATTAGAGTTCATGCAGTTCTCTTCAACTTCTGCGGCTCAATTCTATTTAGCTTTTTGCAAATCAGTTTTGTTTAGTCGTTTTATTTGTCAAATGCTTTTTTCTATATTTATCCTGGAAAATAATTCCTTTGAAAAAAGTTTATTATTTATAAATTATTTTATTAAACATTAAAACAATTAGTAAAGGATGTGTAGCAAACAAAATATAAATCAACTTTTAGCAGGCCACATGTGAAAACAAAAGTATACCGGATATTTTAAGAATGAAATGAGAATAGAGAACTAAGATGTACAAATCCAGGAAACAATATATTTATATTGAAAAAATATAAATTCAGGGAGGAATATGTATATATTAAAACCAATACTTATAATTTTTTTTAAAGATAACAAATTAACTTAATAAAATAATAATATATTTTTTTTAACTTAATGGAATGAAAATCTATTCATATACGTTCTCATGTTTTTAATTAAATTGAAGTATTTTCAAAAAGAAAAAATGAATTTAGCTATTAAAAATATACCATGTGATAAAAATTCAAAGAAAGCTTATTTAGAAGTTTAATTTTTTTGAAGGATAATTTTTAAAATAAATTTCTTCATCAGACCTGGTGAATAATTCGGTGCACGACATATAAGCAAAAAAAAAAAAAGTTTAAAAAAATGGTTGAAAAGTGCCACGTCAAAAAGAAAACTACATCTCTAACCTTTTTTACTTGCATGATAAATTTGGATTGGTCCAAACTATGAGTTTCTTCATGCACTTTGTCTATGTTAAAATCAGTTACATCATTAAGCTGAAACTTAACAGATTAATTTTTTTTTCCTTAAATAAAGGGAACCAGGGTCATAATTATGCAAAGAAAATTCGATCTTTAGCCGAAAGTAAGCTGAAGCTAATATATATTTAAATTCAATAGTCAAATTTTAATTTTAATTTTTTATATTTATGAAAGTTAATTTTTAACCTATAAATTTAACGTGTGAGATACACATAATTTGTATCCAAAGTTTGCTCCCAAAAGTAGAAAAGGATAAGAATTTTCAGCTATTCTTTTCCTACGAACAGTAAGGGGAACATCATAGCTTCGTGGTATATGGGGCATGGAATACTTGAAAAGTCTTTGCAATATAACCTCCATAAATCTAGTACTTCAAGATTCTAATTTAAACTCTTCCAGCTCTCAAGAACATTAATTTCAGCTTGTCTGAATCCATAAAATTCAGCGGCAGACGTATGATGCAGCAAAGACGGGGTCAAAATATAATATGCAAGGGATACAAAAAAATTGAAAAGGCTAAATTAACTATAAAATTAGAAAAAATTAAAAGAATATATATGAAAAACTTTTAAATCCTAAAGTTTTGGGAGTCCAAGACCCCTTTACCATTGCTTTGCATCTGCCACCTATAGATTTATGATGGTAGATTCGAGAAGATTTTTCATGATGTAGAGAATAATCATACTCGGCACTACATTTACATAAGCATGGCTTTCCTCAGAGAAAATATGAGGATTTTGATATTTATATTTATTTGTATAACAAGGTCATCACATAAATGTAAAGACATAAAAACTCGCATTCCCTCTACGCGTAAAATTATAATTCTTATGTTTTAATATTTTAATTAATGGTGTTCAAATTAGATATAATGTATTCAAATCATTTAACTCAATTCAATTAAACTAGTTAACTTTAAAATTAAATAGTTTACAGTAATCCGTTTACCTCATTATTATTTATAAAAAAAAAAGATAATATAATCCATAGATTATCATATAATTCACTCAATTAATAGTATTACTTATAAAAATTAATTATATCAATTAGATCTGTCAATTTCTAGTTCGAAATTCGAACAGATCGATCCAAAACTAATCCAAATGGGCCGAGTCATGTGACAACGTGAATGACCCCAATTTTTTTAAAAAAATATTTTTAATTATTTCAATTATTAAAATTAAATTAATTTTTTAAAAAAGAAAGTAAATATATTAATATTATTTTTTTAATATATAAAATAAACTTAAGTATTAAAAGGATTCGAACCCATAAAATAAAAAAAATTAGCTTATAGATCATACTAGACCAACTCACTAGGTATCAAAAAACTATTAAAAAATAAAAATAATATTATATATGAATCAAAAATTATAAAAATAAATTTTTAAAATTTAAGATTATCTAATATGTTATATAAAAAAATAATTATATATAAAAATAAATATAATATAGCATAAAAAATATAAAATTAAATAATAGATTATAAGAATAGACTATATAAATCGATATTAATAAATTAAGTAAAATAAAAATAAATAATAACTTGAGCAAATTGTAATATATTTGAGTAGTAAATACCTTGTCCAAACTCGAAAAAAGCGCATCACTAATCTGCATCCAACCTGAATAGTTAAGAATTGATTCCTGTATTACGTAACTACCTATATAATTTTTTTTAAATTTATTTAAAATTTGATTAATTTATATTTATTATTTTATTGCAATTCTATGTGTATATTTTTAGTATTACAATATTATATTTACTCATCACTATGGACAAATTAATTATATTTTTCCTTTTTCCTCTTCTCTTGTCTCTTATTTCTCCTCTTTGATCTCCTTTCTCTTATCTTCCATTTAATTTATTTTATTATAATAAAATAAATTAAAATATCATTTTATTACTTAATTATAAATTAAAAAAATTATAATAAATAATTTAAATGGTTTTATATTTATTTAGTGTAACACCCTCTGCCCATTTTCAAAGAAAACAAGCAAAGTGTGCTACTTCTCGTGAGGTCACTCATCCTTGGATTTCCCTAGGGGGTTTTCGTTTAACTCTTACTTGGTTTCCTCCTATTCAGTCTAGAAATTTTTATTATATGGTTCCAGTGATCTGGGGTAAGCCTACTAGGCATATGACACTCACACGCCTGAGCCTCCATCAAAGATCAGCCTAGGCTGCTATTACAGTGAAAACTTGTTTCTTCTTAGTATTAGTTACTGTGTTAACTAACCAGGTACCACAACACTCAATTTCTCACAACAACATGCACGAGTGCCTCTAACTACTAAACCAACATAAGCCACTTAGATAATATCATACCTAGATAGTCATCGACTGCACTGCTGGTTGTCTCTATCGTATCTTCCCCAAATCTACCACCTGTGCATCGGACACCCGATACGTTGAGTATGCACTCAGTGGTGAATTTAACCAAATATATCATGTACTACTATCACATGCAAGCACACAAGGCATAACAATTTCATCCCATTTATAGTCTTTGACCCTTCTTTTATTAGCCTTAAGTTATGCTTATTTACTCACTAATTTACCATACCTTATTTACTCTCATAACCTATAGGTTCACATGAGGTTCATTATTAGTTACTGGTTCAGTACTCCTTAATTAAGATTCATACTGACTTCTTCCATAATAACTATCCTTACTATATTTTTTTATACACGACTTGCATAGCTTTGCCATCTATTCATTGGTCTATCTCAGTTCCTCAGCTCCTTTCAGTATGTATATAGGTATAATTTATTACCTCTTTCATTAGGATTAGATAATTCCCTCTATGCTTATCCCTTTACATCTATCTTCTTCTTATTTACCATTTCTTTATTTCTTTACTTTTCTTAGGAGTCTTACTGAATTTACATAGGCTTATCCTATCCCTTTCTAGGTAGGTTATCTCTTTTTCATAACTGCTATCATTCTTAGTTTATCTCACCTTAACAATTTAACTTTAATTTCTCTTTAATGTCTCTTTAGTTTGTTCAAGTTCTTTACTTAATCCTCTCGTAACCCCCACAGTTCGGGAAGAACTCCCAACCACTAGATAACGGGAATCAAGGTGTGTAGTGGCCCTCATTTTGGACCTCGATTACTTCACCAACCCTAGTCCGAGAACTGGACAAAAGACAAAGCTATACAATGGCCCTCATTATAAACTTTGGTGTCTGTACACACCCTTCGCCTGATAGCAAGGACCTATTCGTAGACTACTCCTAATATATGCAAATCACATTAACATCATCGAGGGTGGATAACAGGGACTCGTCTCGTGGGACCTCCCAATATCCACAAGTGGGTAAAAAGGATCAGTCCTCAAACCTCTCAATACCCAGAAGTGGATAGCAGGGATTAGCCATAGGCCTCCTACTACCCAGAACGTGAAGGCTCAAAGCAATACTCGGTGGCTGCACTCGCCATACGCAGGCTAAAATCCAAATAGACTTAACCTCTAGTAGCTGCTAATCCCTAGTTGACCGGTCAACCTATCCAGTGTACCATAACCAAGAGTCTCAAAGTCCCCTTTTTGTAATCTTTCCCAACCATTATGTCTATTATCTAAATTATTTATAATAACTCATATTCTTTATGTAATCAGCTTACTTTATTTATCAGTCAAATTCCATTCAACATATTTCTTATCTCAGCAGTTTATCATGTTCTCGGTTCAGGTACCATTCTTTTCATTACTATCATTTGATTGTCTTTTATTCATTTTGCACATAGCTTTAGTTTATTTTTACTACTAGTTTATGTTCATTGTACCTCACTTCCATTTCTCCCAAAATTATACTCAATGGCCTTTTTATGTCACATCTTCCTTACATTATTTTACAATGAATTAGTTCCCAAGTTTAATAGTAATTTCTCTTTGTTACTATATTCATATTAATATTCGTTTCTGTGCTGTTAATTAATTGACCACTACACCTTATGGAATCCTTTAAAATAATTCTTTCATACACATGCCTTTAAGTTTCTATCAATTACCAAACCCTTTTTATGATCCACCGTACACAACATGTCTTTGTATGAATTTCCTTAAATTTTATCTATACATTATTGTTGTTTTAATAATTTCTTATCGGATCTCACAATTTGTTCCTTTAGCTCACCATTAATTTATCAGCTCTTGGACCCATTTTAGTTCAGCTAGGCTTAACTAATTGCATTTAGAGTTCACCATATTTACTTTTTCCTTATGTCCAAACGAAAAAGACACAGATATTAATTTAATTCATTCGGTCATATTTTCCGAACAGTTTTAGGTTATCGGAATTTCTTAGACAGTTACAGGTCCTATTTACATAACCA